>JAQFYE010002385.1:0-18217 GCA_034694305.1 Protaphorura glebata
CTGTAGGATCTAGTCCTGTCTTTTTAACAATTGGAACTATTTTAACATCAAGAATTGGTTCTGGGATGTATGAGTGAATTGTTTGTCGTTGAACATCCGTGACTATTTGAAATGTGTATTCTCACTCCCCTATTCGTTCCAAACCACTGATCACAATGAAGGCATTTGTTTTCGATCGTCAGCTTACCACTAGGGTTACAATTAGAAGATGTTGCCCTAAGTATTCCCGTACCAGAGGTTTCAACTATTTCAATGTCGTTGATGTCCAAAGATTGAGTCAACACACTGTGGACAACGCCAGTCCAACTTGTCTTTCATAAGTTTAGCCCATTTAGTTTCAGTAATATTTCCACAATTGCCGTGGAACCACTGAGTACACGAGACGCAGCGATTCACAGACTTTCTATTGTTACATTTCAAACAGGAATTACATTTACTTTTTCAGAATACTTTAGACTGGTTGGCATTTTCAATCATATTATCCATCACATGGGTTTGGGAGTTCGTCGCCATGATCGGTAGCACTTTCGCTTAAGGGGTTTGTCTTTATGTGAGTGTGTAGCGGTGTAAAACACAGTAACAATTTGCCTATAATGTGGCTTAACCTCTCGTGGTACAAAAAAAATTGCTCTTGGTGAAGATGACGTTTGTTCCCACGGAAAGGATAATATTTGTCTCAAAATCCAAACAAGTTTGTGAAAATGTTCACGATTTTTGGAGAATGGAAGGCGGGGAAATGAACAGATGTAGAAAATGAGGTTTTTCACTAATAATCCAGCGTGACATATTTTAATTTATCAAAATATTTACAAGAACATTGACATGTGTGTTATTAAATCGGGAGAACAAAATTAAATTCTTAAAATTATGAGCTGATTGAAACACTCTTACAATTTATAAAATCAATTTTGAATTAAACAAATCTTAACAACTATCAGTAGTTGGTGTACGTGTCCGGATTGTTTTGTCTTCAAGAAATTCCTAACCTTCCAGATGATTCACTGATCCTGCTAGGGTGAATTCTTGTCAAATGTTGAATCGTGTGGGTCTTGAGATGAATTCCTTGGCTGCAGTCCTTGTGAATTCTTCTTATTGACATTTACACAAATATCTACTAACGTTAAATTAATCTCGTAACTGTTATTTACAAAATTGAAATTAAGTCCTATTTCTACAGTTATCGCAAGTTTGAAACTAAAAAATCTAAAACAACGAATCACTCGACTGGAGAGTCTAAACTTGCTTGTTCGTTGTCTGAGTGTTTGTAGTGGAATAATTTTGTCCAGTTTCCAATACAGGTAAAAATAAGAGACGCCAATAAAATAAAGGACGGGTGACAGGTTTTCGGAATCTACTCATCTCCTCACAGAATTACATTGACCAAATTGAAATCAACAACGCGGTTGTATATTTAAGAGTCGACTTTGACTCAAAGACATAGCACAGTTATAAGTACAATTTTTATTTTCAGAAGCCGGATATGGCTGTGAATAAATTAAGGAATGAGAATGTAGGGATGGTTCGTTACATCTTGTCGGAATAGTGTTACAATTAATGGAAATCAATTTACTTATTATACTGAACTGTTCAGGGAATGGAACATTATGACAGTAATAAAAATTCTCTGACTCTGACTCAATCGGTCAGTTTCACTCATCGATGAATCAATGTTTGGCATTGTTTGACATAAACTGAATAAACCAAACCAAACCAAATTGAACGCATCACTGATAAAATTCACAATAATTACTTTTGTTTTTCAAGTGATAATTTCATTCGACAAAAAATACAATTATTCACTCAAATAATACACTTATTGAATATTTTCATAATTAAATATGAGCCTGCATATTGTGCTTAGACAACAAACTTGTCCTCTCGGCAACTCTGTACACCGATTTGGGCCACAGAGCCGGTGACTCATCTGGGTATTGCGTAGTGTACGTACGGCGGGAAATTCCGGGACTTCTAAATCACACATTTTATGACGATTTAATGTACTTTTGTATTTATTTTAATAAATCGTCATAACATATATAATTTGGAAGCCACAGAATTTTTCCGCGTTTCATACACTCCGCAATACCCAGAATGAGAATGGTCACCGGCTGTGCGACCCTACTCGGTTTGATTTAATTTTTATTAACGCGTTTCACCGACACACCTTGGTACATTTAAGTATAAATAGATTGGGTTAATTTAGCCTAAACGGCACATAAAATAAATGACGGTGAAGAGAGCTTGCCGAGAAGACAAGTTTGTCGGCCAAGCGCAGTAAATTAATCGCATTTTTAGTAAATCCGATTAATTGTCTAGTTGTTCATTAATGAGTAGTCTTAATGCATCTACCAGTCAGTCATAGTGGGAATATAACAAAAATTTCAAGTTGGCGCCACGTCATCAGGGGCACTAACGCTCCCAGAACCAACCCCAGTACCCGATTCGGGTCAATGTTCCTCGGCCAAAACGAGTGCCACGTACAACTCCACTCTGTCTAGATAAGCTGACATGAATGTCCGGAGAAGTTCAGTGCAGGGAATCTACAAAACAATTATAATGATTAATAGATAGAATCAATTCATATGTTGATACACGCATTGATTCCCTTGCAATCCAACCCTGAAACTGGTTTATTTTTAAATATCATTCTTCGAGGACACAGTAAGCGTGGAAATGAAAAAACCCTATAGAAGTATATCGATAACTTCACTATAAAGTAAGGTCATACTGTTAAAACAATAGAACTTGAGGACTTAGCAAAATATGTCATCAAAACGGATATGGTAAATACGTTTTTTTGGACAGTATGATCCTACCTATTAAGAAATTGTCGTCAAGGTACCCGGCTTTAGTCCACGTGACTTACGCGGTGATGCATTTCTTAAAAATGTGATTTCACTTACGCCTCTCACACATCTGGAACCCCGAGCTTCAATGTAATCTTTCACTTCCCCAGCAGGGGCTCCCAAACAAAGTGACTGTAGAGTCTCCACGATTTTAATTTGATTCCCTAAAGCATTTGACTCAAAAATGACCTTGAAGCCCTCCAAATTATCAAAAACCAGTTTCTGAATATTCAAGGTCGAGTAGAACAAGGTTGAGACAAAAGATTGCGAATATGGGCCGTGAAGGTACAATCGTTTCAAATTTGTTGGAGTAACGGACAGAAGACTCTGAAGACATGTAGCGATTGAGGCAGTCAAATTTTCACCTTCCGATTTTGTCATATGAACTTCCTCCAAATTTGGGCCGAGGCTTAGTAACTGAACGTAAAAATTTTCAGTCTGAGTGAAATGACCACGAGTGCAACGAACACGTGAGTCCACACTAATCTCAAGTCTTGTCAATTTTTGAAATGTGATCTGAGGCTGTCCAGTTGGAAACAAAAGTCCATGGGACCACGAACAAGGTACGTTTGATAATTTTAAATATTCCAAATCTTGGAAAGACGCAAGACAGATTTCTCTAAAGTTTTCAATAGTGAATGATCCAGGAAGTACCCGACCAAAATCCAATTCGACTCCTTGTAACGATTTCCCATGAGATGAAAGAAAGTTGGTGAGTTTAATTTTCCACTCTGTATCTGAAGTCCAAGTTCCAAATTTCAACTTCAAATTTCTGAATCCAAAGAACTGTTTTCCATTCATCAAGAAATTATCAACTTCCGTAGGGGTTCCGAATAAAAATATTGTGCGGTTCTTCATTTGTGGAATAATTTCTTCATTCCATAATTGGGAAACGAGTCGACATTTAGTCAAATCCTCCGTCCCGATGAACTTGACGAGTTCACCTACGATCTGAAACCAACAATGTCCTTTCAAAATTCTAAAAAAAAATAGGTAGACAATACATTTTTCTATTCGGTCAAACTTTTTCAGAATTAACTGTTGTGAACAAGGGAACCGTTTTTAATGAAACATTGATTTAAATACAGGGTGTGCTAATACGCCCCGGTGTGCCAATACGCCCCACTTGGAATTTTATTCATTGCGTTTGACTGTAACATGTATGAAGTCGTCTCTTTGGTCAAATATCTTCCAACACTTTCTCTTTTGACTCGGCAAAATCAAATTTTGAAATATACACAATAAAAAAATTCAGAAAATAAAATTTTAAAAAATACCAAAAACCGCGGAATCTCTTTAGTCGTAGCCAAAAATTTGACCTCCGGAGGATTGACCTTGTCAACAAAACAAAGGAAGTGAGCGTAAACCCTATGTTGCTACTATAAAAACTTCATTAATTTTTTTTCAAAAAATACTTAAAGTTTTTTACTTTCACTTTCGGCAAAAACATAATTTTTTTTCAATTGTTTTTCAAAAACTGAAAAAAGGGGCGGTGTGTTAAAACTCCACCTTTCGCTTGCCAATACGCCCCTATACTGCCGTGTTTAACTACAATTTAATTAAAAATTAACTAAAGTTGGGTCAAGAATCTTTGGGGCTGGTGTGCCAATACGCCCCGCTATGTTGAACTAATGATCACGTGACCTTCAAAGCACGTCCACAAATGGCGGTACACCGGGTGGGGCGTATTAGCACACTGACTTGTATTTTGGACATTTCCAGTTCATTGGAGAAATGCGGTTGCCATGGACACCAGTCATTTCATAAAATTATTAAAAAAATATGAAATTGTGGAGAAACGCAGAACTGAGGTTACCTCATATCTCAGATAGTGGTAGGACAGCTCAGTGAGCTCAGGATACGCTAGAATCCAGGTGGGGCGTATTTAGCACACCCTACCCTACTCAGTCAGATTAATTTTAAATCATTAACTAATAAACAAAGAAACTGAAATCTTGTCTCTCCTTCAAGTTAATCTAAATTTTAAAATTATTAAGCGAAAATAACGTTAATTATTAAATTATTTTAACAATTTAACAACAAGACTGAGCTAAACTGTATTTTTGAAAACTTTTTGAAATAAAAAGTCACCTCAGGAATGATAGGAGGATGTAGTTGTGGGTATGGATGTAGATCTGCCTCCTCATGATTTTCTCCACCTTCAGGTTCTAATTCCAACTTGAATGAACTGGACATTTTTATGTATTGAAATTCAGAACTATTAATCGAAAATGAACTACTTTTTACGAAATGTAGAAATTAATGTAAAGTTGAATTGCAATGTTGAATTCTGGTCGTCCGGGGTTCACGCACCAACGCAAAACACGTGTACGTGAGGAATTAGGCAATGCAATGTAGTCACTCACAAGGTAACCGATCGACCTGACTTGACTTGGTTTTTCTATTTACTATTTTTTATTATCATTCCATTCATTAACTATTAAATGAATCTGTATATTTTTTTATTTAACTAATATGTGAACTAGGAATACTAGAAAAGAAATTGAAGAGATAATTTTATTTTAAATGGCACGAACATTTTCCAAAAGAACTTAAAGCCATACCCAATGTATCCAGAAAATGGGTACCATATTGTTTCGGTGAGTACAAGATAATTAAAAAATTCAACGATTTAGTATACCCGTTCGTATTTAGTGAACGACAAATTTGGAAAGACGTTTTATTTTTCACTTGGAAGGCATTTGGGGAAAACAATCTGCCATTTTCTTTAAAAAGGCCATGCAACCTAAAATTCGACTTTCTCCAAAGTGGTCAAACAAAATTTTTAAAATTCCATAATAATGCCAAAAAGCATTAGCATTGGCAGATTTTTTTAGAAAAATTATTTTGGACGTGTTTCTGTCAAAATACCCACCAAAAATCCACTTCTTGTTAGGGATTTTGACTTAATTCGTCAGTGTCGCTACGGATTTTTATACACGCGGAATATCTCCCCGGATTCTCCATAAGATTTTCTACAAAATGAATATCTCAGAATTTGACGGACTTGCCCTGAATGGACCAATCCTGATGGGGGAGGCGGGGCAACAGTTACGTGCCACCCTGTATATGCTCTATACATATAATGTGTACTAGCAAATATGTCATCCCGCCATCGGTTGTGCCACAGAAAAGCGAGCGAACCGAAGCTCAATGACTCCCCCAACTAATTCCTTTTTTCAAATTAAGATTCCAACGTTTAAATTATTTGTTTGAAATGGAATTCTAAAATTCCATTTCAAAAATTCTTAAATAAGAGAGTATTTCAATGAAAATGAATATTCCACGAACCAAGAAATCAGAGAGAATCATGAATCTTCAACTTTTAATACTTGTATTTTAAACCCTGCACGACCTAACTTGTGCCATATGTACTTCCAACGCTACACTTTATGACTTTACGCGAACATGATTAAGAGAAATGCCATTTAACTTTTATTATTTACAATTATATACCAAATATTCCAGATTTTTAATCATTTCACCATCCTTCCGTAGGAAAAAATTACCTGTGGTGCTTGCTTACACCAGTTTCATTGAGAGGCAAACTTTGCGGTTTCTATTGCAAATTTTACACCCCAAGGGGAATCTCCCTGCAATTTTCAGCCCGATTGGCCAAGTAGTTCCCGAGAAAAGCTCTCGGCAAAAAGTGTTTACAATACTATAGGTGAGATACATACGGATTTCAAACCACCTAGTGAATTAGAAGAGCATCGCCGCACTCCGCTCGCTGCGCATAGCTTAATTCTTTTAAAAAACTGACAAAGTCTGTTGAATGTGATCCTGAAATTTATTCAATCGTGTACGTTACGATGATGTCTAAATTACTAGGATGTATGTCGTCCCGTTACGGGTGCACCACAAAAGTACGAGCAAAGCAAAGGATGTATGGTACTGCCCTATTGAACTTGACAAAGGAGCCACATTTCTGCACGAAAATGTTTTCCGGTTCCACTCAGAGGATACCAGTCTACTACGAAGAATGGGTGTCGGGTCGGATATTCCCATACCGTAGATTGACTCAGAACTTTTAGCCGTGGCGCGTGAAAATAGCTTTTGGGGCACATCTCTGTTTTAATGTCAAGAAGCCTTCGGTTTTTGGTATTTAGCGTTTGTTCCTGGCGTAATTTAATTAAAATTCAGCTATTTGCGTTAATTTATGCGGTTTTGGATAGGTTAAGTTGTGAGCAATCTCTAGTAGGATTTTTTAACCTAACCTAACCTAAATTGACACTATATTCTAGATGAAATTTGAAGTTAAAAGTTGCAAAAAAAAAGTTGCAAAAAGTTATGCGCCAAGCAAGAATCAAACCCATGCTTGGGGTGTTGGCTTCCAACACTCATGCCCCTGAGCCTTCAATCCATCTTGAGTGGACTCTTGTATTTAACCTCCCTTTGAGTTGCTGTAAGCTGCTCGTGAAATGTAGGCCTGCATCCTGCATAGCAATTTTGAAATTGCGCAAGCTATTTTCACGCGCCGCGGGCTAAAAGTTCTGAGTCAACCAAAGTTATGGGAATATGATGCCGGGTCAAGGTCCTCGTATACAGGCCGTGCCTATCCCTTGTCAGTGTCGGATGCCTTCCTAATATAGTCACCTACTAGAGGTGTAAAAGGGCCGAACTGATCCAGACCGGCCCAACAAAATTTTAAACATTTGAAATGGGGGACCTTAGGATTTTTTTTCAAAATTGTCAAAGATAGGTTAAAACCTAAACTTATCATGCCTGTGAAGTCTGAAAGGGAAAATGATCAGAAAATCTGTCGTGCCCATAACATAAATTCTCGTATCCGTACGAAAACTGGACCAAACAATGATACGTTATTTGTGAACACCCTGTATATTGGTATAACAGAAGCCAGAAATGGTCTAGCGCAGTCCGCTCGACACTTTCTCTTCCCTTCTGCAATTTCATGTCTCTCTTCTCCTTTCCCTCTATCGCTCCTTTCTTCCTATTCACTAATTTTTATCTAATCTCTACCTTGCCTCACATCTTTCTCGTTCTTTTTCTCGTTCTCTTGCCTCTCGTTATTGTTTGCTTTGCCTCCTCTCATTCGTTTCTTTCTATATGTGTCTCTAGAACTCTTCTAAATCGGTATCACCATTCTGTCTTCTCACAGCTTTACCGTTATTTATCGCTCTTTCTCTTGTTCTCATTTGCTATTCTTTCTCGTTTTCTTTCTTGGCCCTCTCTTCTTTCGTTCTCTTTCTACAGCCCCCTTTTGTCTTTGTCTTTCGCTCTTCTCTATCGGTTTCCCCATTCCCTATCAATCTTCTCTAGTTCAAGTGCACTTGGGCTAGACCGAATATATTTACGCTCGCTTGAAACTAGGATATCACACTGTTAAATGTAGCTTCTCCACGTCTCAGCCGACGCACGTTAGCCCGAGTTTACTTTGACTAGTCCGGACCTGGATTGGCTAGTCTTGGATCAATCGGGCTAGTCTTGGTGCACGGGCTCTATTCTAGAAAGTGCTGAGTATATATTAGGCTGGCCCCAATAGAAGCGGGTCAGCTCATCTACACATGGACTGGATATGT
The DNA here is from genome assembly GCA_034694305.1 of Protaphorura glebata. NCBI lineage: Eukaryota > Metazoa > Arthropoda > Collembola > Poduromorpha > Onychiuridae > Protaphorura > Protaphorura glebata. The sequence continues at coordinate 8,387 of JAQFYE010002385.1, forward strand.
GCTGCAAGATTTACATGTAGACATAAACCGGGATATATAGATTTCCTCCTACACCGGCCAGTGAAGTATAAACCGGATGTAAGGGTAGCAAAATTAATATGTTTAAAATTATTAATTACCGGTGGTGACCGGACCCGTCCAACGGCCAGTTTGGAGTCAAGTTAGACTAATAACAAACTAGGGATCGTTTCCAAGCCATCATCGATATTCGAACCGAAGTTTTTATTCAGCTATAATAACACAGTGTGTGAAATATCTCGTGTTGTTTTTATCGGCCCGGTCACCGCAGTGTCTGTGGTCACCAACGAGTCCAAATAATGCAAGTATTACTCAGGAATAAGAAAAACTGTGTTTAGGCATGCCCTATGGGTAGGGTTTTTCCTTCCCGACTAAAACTTGGACGTTTTGGGGAGCTTCTCAGACGCGTCAATGACCCCGCGTGGTGAAGACAGGACAAAATATTTCACACACTGAGATGGCGTAAGTAAGTGAACACGCAGGAAATCTTTAAGGTCGAAAATCGGTGATCACTTGGAAAGATTCCCTTGTAAGGCAATTCTGCAGAACGATAAGCCATTTCCGGGGTTATCAGGACAATAACAAGGGTACATGTAAAATATTATCCAAAACCTTATCGGGTACGCACGCTCGTAAACTAGGAAATCGTAACAAGAAACAAGGAAGTGTTACGTGTCTTTGTGCCTATTGCACTCTCAGGCATAAACTCACTCTGACGTTGTCTCCGGTACAACTCTTTCAAATCCAATCAATTTGATCTGCTCAAAAATGTTTCAAACTCCATTTAAAGTGATTCTACTTCTTGTTTCTATGGTAGCACTTGAAGTGACTCTCATTTTAGGTAAGCAAATCTTATTGTTCGTCTGAAGGTACAGAGAAACTAGGTTGAGTCCTACGTAAGATATTAAACCTTGTAGGTCATAAGGTAACAAACTGGAGTGAAGTGAAGCTGAATATCAAACTAGAAATTCACATTTTGAATAGAATTTTATACTTAAATATACCATTTGTCACGCAGGTTTGGAGTGCTACTAAAGTAAGGACCCCAGATCCAAATCATCAGTACGCCCTTCATTGTTCCATCACTGTGTGGTGCAGTAACTCAACCAACCCACCTGAAATTGTGGTCAATAGAGACGCCACAGACCGGTTGCGGTTATCAGACCCTGATACGATGTCTGGACTTGCAAAGAGGGGAGGGAAGGTGATACCCAGTTGTGATGACGTAAAGAAGTTCCCAAAACCGGTCTTGGATGATTTATGAGGGGGCTATGATCAAGGGTGCTACTGTACCAGCGACATGTGCAATTCTGCAGTCATTCCAAAACCATGACAGCATTAAATTGATACAGGAAAATAAAATGATGATTTTATATTCAGTGTAGTTTGCATGGAAGTGAAAATTAAAAATAATATTGGTAGCCAATTCGTTTGTTTGTTTATTTTGAAATTATATACTTTGACTGTTTTGCTTTCACAATTTTATGTCTTACCTTCCAGACACCTTGTATTAGGGAGTATATTAAATGAGTCTCCAATTTCAAAAAACTTATCATCCATATATTATCAATATTCTTTTAGCCCCCACATACATTTTCACATTCTGCTTCATGGTTATGACTGTACCAACTCTAAAAAACACGGAAGTCATAACAAGAATATTTATGTCGGTTGCGCAGTCAGCTTTAGAGGTTCAAATCCTTACATTGCGTTTATTTAAAAGGACGGACTCCGTACACTTTAAACAATTCAATCTTCCTCAAAATGTTTCCAACTCCAGTAAAAGTTAATTCAGTTTGGTTGGCCCGACAACACTTCAAGTTATTTTTGTTTTAGGTATGTTATTCCACTTTCAGCTTACTCCAACGGTAACATTATGTTAACCAAAGAGACTGGACGGGTAATTAAGAGAGCCGATAAATCGAATACCACCGAAAGTTACAAGAATCTGTGTCTGTAGCGAGAATTAGCTTAGCGGCCATCTTACTTTAAGCGAGAAGAGACTAATAACATTGGTCCCGAAACCAGGTTTCCGTAGTACATTAGCATAGGATGCGGGACCAGGCAAAAAATAAAAGTTGTTATTTTGGTTGTTTATTAGTTGTCGGCTCTCCTGGAAAACCGAATGACCTGCTTGACCCTCCTTGATTTTAACTAACTTTGTGTATATTTGCCATGACACAAGTATCAAGTGTTACAAATGACAATACAGTACTGACAAGGGAAGCTCACGACAGGTACGTCGCACCTAGAGCCACCATTCACTTTTTCACACCATTTGGGATCCCCTTACATAAAAAGTCAAAAGTCGCGTGTACAAGTGAAGTACTTCTTTTGGCCTATCTTCGAAAATTTGAGTAAAAATATCCTGGGGTCCCCCCTTCAACAGATGTTAGTACGTGTTAAAAATTCATGCTGTTTCCGGCGTTTTTTATTTCGCCTTAATGTTGAGAGATGCTCATGACAGAAGATTTTGAAAAAATTCTAACAATTTCATTCGTCAAGATTTTAATTGGATATACCAAAGAACTAAATTGAACTCAAAATCTTGAAGAAAAAAAATTATTCTGCATTTTAAAAAATCTTCTGCAATGCATGTAATGGGCATCTCTCAACATTGAAAAGAAATGAGCTTATTCGCAATGGGTAGATCATACTTCTGTAATATTTTAACATAAGCTAAGCATTTATTATTATTTTAAATAATCGTTTAGTTTAATTACCTATGAAAATGATGGAAAGCAACGAATGACTTTTGTAGGATGACCGATTTGACTATTAGGTGATTGTATGATTAGAATTACCGTAACGACCCATACCTGCATTAAAACGGATACACATCAATAGCAGCTGCGGGAATGGGCCCCAACCCAATACACTGGGTTTTACACAAAAAGGACATACCATGCAACTAAGTCGTGCCCTGATAGTTCGACCGGAATCAGAGGTTGAGAATTTCCCATAAGCACTGCGTTTAGGTGCACTGGTTACCGCAGTCACGATTGTTATGGCTATATAGGTAATCCGATTTATTAATCCCGCGCCTGTTTCAACTCGAAATAATCCGTATGCGGATCTAAAAATTGTTTTAGTTAAAAGTTTTGGATTTTTTTCCACACTCATTTTGATTAATTCTGTAAAGTTTCAAGTCCACTCTGTTCTTGGTGACTGTAATAAGTATAATGATGACTGACAACTTAGATGAACTGAGATTTGTGGCTTAATACAAAAATCAACATAATACAGTGGTTTTGAATTATGCCATGCTTTATCATACGCTATATGCATGTGTGTAAATGTGCAACGCCCATTTGCGTCAGTCAATATCAAAAAAATCTTGTAGGAAATACTTGACTCAAATTATATTTTGATGATATTAAATTGAAAAAATAAATTCCTGAATATTTTTTTAATGATGACGAAATTATAATTCCACGAAGAAATAAAAAATTGTCTGTGACCCCAAAATTTGGTTTTTATTTCATTTCTGGTCAGTGCGTTGCACCCGAGTTGGTTAAGACAAATATTGTATTTCTAAAAATAAACAATTTCAATGACTAAAATTAACCAGGAACATTTATTCTCATTTCTGTCATTGGATTTCTAAGCCCGCCGGAATTTTTCGCTCTGATATTTGAACATGAACTTTTCTTTGCCCAAAAGCTACGACAGCAAAATAATTAAAATCTTCAAGATCCTGATCAATTTTAAAATCAAAATCTAGTAATAATTGCGATAGCGCAATTTTGACTTGATTGATTGCGAAGGTTCTCCCTGGACAAGCATGACGCCCTCCTCCCCAAGCAATGATATTCGGCCAAGTCTGAGGTTCCGCCTCATTTCCAGTAAATCTTTCCGGGATGAATTCCGTCGGCTTATGATAAACTTCAGAAGAATTCCCATAAACTTGTAACATCTGCGGAGACAACGCCACATGACTGATTTTATTCCCAATGAAGTAATCTCCCAAGCAAAAGTAGCTTTGTTCCGGTGTTCTCTGAATTGCCATGATTTGTGATGTTAATCTCGCCGTTTCAATAATAAAAGCATTCAAATATGGCGCCGCCAATAATTTTGGAATATCTCCCTTAGATTCTTGACATTCTCTCCGAATTTTTTTTAACATGGCTTTATTTTCAGGTAACGCCAGATTTGTCAAAGTATTCGTAAGTGCAATTGTTGTATTTGTAGCACTTAGATAAATAAAACCAACCACGATTTCAGCCAATTGAGCATTAGTCAATTTCGCTTCTAAGTCAATAGCCATTCGGATCAGCGTCGAGTCACATTTGGTAGGGTCATCCATATATTTTTGAATTTCTTCCGCAAAATGTGGAGCAAGCTTTCTTTTAATTTGGCGAATCCTCCAATTGCATGTAAATTTTAGGATACGTCTAGGGATCAAATATGATAACATGATAAGTAAATCGGTGAAATGATAGAATGTCCTCAGGTCTCTCACGACATCATCGCTCAATTCAATCGGCGCGAAACATTGAAAACTTGTCCGAGTGATGTACCAATTCATTTCTGTATTCAAAATGCATTTGTAACTCCCGCCGGCGTTTTTGCAAAGTGATTTCAGTCTTTGGATTACTTTTTTACCCTCTTCTTCCACTTTACTCAACAAATATTCCTGTTTGTATCCTACGGCTCTTCGGAAAATATTGACAGCGGTTCGAAATTCCAGGAGACCTGTTTCGAATAATGTCCAATCGAAATTCAAATCATTCATGGCATGGAAGAATGACAGAATGTATTCCTTTTCTTTCAAATATCCCAGGACTAAATTCCGATCACAAACTACGACGATGTTGATAAGAAATATTTTGATTTGAAATACTCCACCGTATTTTGCATAGCATTCCTTTATAAAATTCATTTGATTGAAAAATACTTTGAATCCATGTCCAATTATCGGAAGACCACCTGGGACGAGTGGGACGCGTTTTTTGTCTTCCGGAATAGATTGACCGTCAATGAAAGGTTTAATGAAATACATGTAGAGAACGAGAAGGCTAGCGGTCACAGTTGTAATCCATGATCTAAAACACAAAATTCAGATTTCTAAATATTCATACCTTAAAAAATCAGACTTTCTTTAAACCGTTCAAACAAAATTGCAGGAAAATATCAGAAAGAAATAAGATAAAATTGGTGGATTTTCCGAAAGAAATTATTCTGGGCCTGTGTTTGTCAATAGCCCGGTTTTTATTTACCGATTTTTACTTATACGCTCGTCAGCTCCGCTACGAGCGTCGAATTGTCTAGCAAAATAGAGCTTGCTAGATCCTTCATTCAATTCTCCACAAAATGTATATCTCACTTTTTGTCCGAATCACCCTGATTGGGATGCCGGGGGGGGGGCGCAAAGGTTATGCGTGACCCTTTGTATAGTAAAATGAAATTTTTGGATGCATAGACTTACAGTTCCCATATGAAGATTGATATCATTTTTGTAGTGCTTCTGGACTAAACTCCAACTCAGATAACAGTCGTACGAAGACACTTAATTGAAATTCCAATCCTTAAAGACAATCAAAATTTTCACTGGTCCACCAGAGCGTCTCTGATTCAGTATTAAATAGATGGATCGTACAAGAAAACCAAGATCTAACTGACCTTCAACTTGTTTTCGTAGACTGAATTCTACAGCCATTTCCGACATACATTTATTTCAAGTACATAATTTTTAAATTAAATTAATTAATGACGTGTGCCGGAAGAAATCACTATAATTATAATACACACGTCAACAATATTACACATGTACTTACTTAGTAAAAAAAAAATAATATAAAAGCTGTACGACAAGTGTTCATTTTCATTGTTACTGTCTGTTAACAAAATCCACATTGAAACTACTTTTCCTAGTTTCTTCAAGACTACGGGGTGGCCAGTCGTTTATCAGCACTTTCCGCACGCCTTTATCTCACGCAGTTCGAGCGATGGAATTTAAAAAAAATATGACCGTATCCTTGGACAAGAGGGGACAACAGATAATTTTAACAGATTTTTTGTATTAAGTTGTACGGCCAAAAATGGAGATAAAACTGATCGGCGCTTTGGCACTACGTGGGTTAGTTCAATCATTAGAGTCCTCCAAAATGTGAAAATAATCTCAAAGTAAATTTACGTAATTTTGAAACCGGTTCAGGTGGAATCCGAAGCCGCGTTGTACCCAAATGAGACCCATACAGTTTTTGGTCATCATGATACAGCGCCTTCCAATACCTCAAACGAAATGGAGGCCTATGCAGCCAATTAACAAGTTAGACTAAAAATTAGAATTATTCTTAGCACCAAAATCTCTATTATATCCCCGGACACAAGTCCAATGGACTTTTAAGCAATCAAAGGCTTTGAAAAAGAAGGGCGACTACTCTGGACGGCGTTTGGAAAAAAGTTCTTACTAGCGGTTCAACTTACGCGGCCATTTTGGGCCGCAAGACTGAATACAAAAAATCTATAAAAATTACTACTTGTGCCAGCTTGCCCAAGGAAATGGTAATTTTTTCCGAAATTCTCTTACTCCACCGGGCGAGACATAGGCGTATGGTAAGTGTTCATATACAACTGGCCACCCCTGTACACAAAAATTGATCTGAGATAAAGGACGTGCAATTACAATAAATTTGCATGTATATGAATATGGTGAAAATAAGTCACAATGGTTCTATGTCTGTGGAAGGGCATTTTTTGTGTAAAAGACTGCTAAACATTGTACGTACATACGTTCACCTGAAAAGTTAGTGACAAAAAGCTGACTTTATTGACCTTTGTCATTTCAGAAGAAAAATCACATCGGCGGTAGACAACCGGCAGACATGAAAAGTAAAATGCATTTAATTCCAGAAAATAGTACTTTTGACAAAGTCATTCATTATATCATTTATGCAGTACGATTGTTGTATTAATGTTGTATATGATTGTTGTACTTCTAAGAAATTGTATTGCACCTTGCCAAGGAATTCACTATATTTCCATACGATACCCTGACCAGAGGTCAGCAAATATGGTGACCACTCTTATTTTATTGTTAGACCTCCGGGCGTGCTAAGGGTCATCACATCAAAAGAAAAATTCCACTTGTTGAACCGACTCTTCTTGACCTCATGGTTCGAAAGAAAAAATCACCTGACTATGCGTTCTGGTGACCCCACGTGACCTATTATGACCTTTCGAGAACAACCGCAGCAATACCTCCAATCTTTCCTTTCATGATTTTTTTTTGTAAAAATCTAAATTACATGAGCGCACCCGATTAAAGTTCTGGAGGCTAAATCGGTTCAAGCGGGCAGGCAGAATCGAGGACCAGGTTTTCAAATTATAACTTGATACTGAAAAAAGAACGGCGGTTGATTCTGGTGATGCGTCTCCGCGCGGTGTTCTCTGATCACAGCTATTAACAGAAATATTTGGGTTCGCAGACTTACAGTTCCGACAAGACGATTGATATCATTCTGGTAGTGACACTCCTGTGTTTGAACTCAGACACCACTTTTAAACGCTCCCGGGCTACGAATACAAATTCGAGTTCGATCTTCTGCTAATTGAATTATATTGCGGTTAACACCAAATTCAGTACTAATGCATCAACAGCAATTACGATACTGTTAAATACGAATGCCAATTTAGTATTTCAGGAATTAGATAAAACTAAAACCCAATAAGGAAAGTACAATGTCACATAAATTAGGCACGAGGAGAGTAAAAACCTTCGGCACTGATTTCCAGAAAGTCATTATTGTATATCATGAATGCGACAATATTAAATTACAGCATACATTTACTACAAGGAAAGTGGAATCAAAAAGTATTTTTTTAAAACCAAACACTCGGAAGATCATTGAATTATTTTGACATAGAATTGGTTTGGCAATTGTTGCTGAACGATCATCACTGCCAGGAAGTTCTATGTCAATGTTATACATAATTAAGAAAAGTCGAGTTGGTTTTACAAAAGATGCACGCCACGTGTTAATTTTTATCGTCAGAGCCACGTGTTAATTTTTATAGTCAGAGCCACGTGTTAATTTTTATAGTCAGAGCCACGTGTTAATTTTTATAGTCAGGGCCACGTGCTAACAATTTTTATTGTCAGAGCCACGTGTCAATAATATCCACATTCACACAAACATGTTAAAGTCTTACAGTAGGGTCAATCCGAACAGGCGGAGCCAAATCAAGCCAACAAAGCAAGTCAAATAATTCAAATGTTGTGTAATGTTTTATCTTTATTGTATTTTATTATAGTGTTATTTTTCCTTGACAATGACAAGTTACAAAAATGTTCATACATTTCATTTCAAACCTGTTGTCGTAGTAGTAGTAGTGGTAAGTACGAGGAGGATTCAATAAAGAAGATTCACACGAGCATACTTAGTAAACGAAAATTAATTACATCAAGATGCATTCGATTTTATGCTCAGGTTAGACAAAATATCTACGTCGTGAATTCAAGTTGTCTATACCAGTTTTAAAAAAACATTTCGGGTAGGTGTTGAGAACACCTTGCACGTCTGCTTTCGCGTCCGCAAACTCTGAATACCGCTTTACCCTGAGATGTTTTTCTAAATGTCAGAATACTTTGATGCTTAATATTGACTATAGAATATTTCATGTGGTCCGCATAATTTTATTTTATCCCATGCAAATTTCACAAGTTAATTGTTTTCGTGAGCCTGGCCGTTGTGAAACCAGAAAATCAGCTTCCGTATTAATTTATTTCCAAATGCAAAGTTAAGATTGAACAGAAATCTGCAACAATGTGCACCATGTATTTTAATTTCATGGGATATTAAGTCGATTACGTGAACAGGCATGGGTCAATTACAATTACACATGGAATTAAATTACAAAGTACAATTGTCTAAATGTAATTTCTAATTACTGGGACGCCTTTGCCATATAATTATAGTTGTAATTACAAATTTTACGAAAGTAATTTGTAATTGCAATTGTAATTGAGATTTTTTATAAAAGTAATTTGTAATTGTAATTGTAATTGTAATTAAAAAATAAGGATTTATTTTGTAATTGTAATTTGTAATTAAGATAATTAAGAATGAAATTTGCAATTCTAATTTAAAAAATTCAGGAATTAATTTGTAATTGTAGTTTGCGATAAAGGCTTTTCAGGATGTGATTTGTAATTTTAATTCCAAAATTTGAGGAATTAATTTGGCACTTACAATTTATATTTTCCCACAAACTAATTTCTAATTTATTTGTAATTGATGTTTTGAAGAATTACATCCCTGTTCAGACTTCAAATCAGGCACCTGTAAATGAATTCTTTGAGTTCCCACCGAACTCCGGACAAATTGCTACTCTAGATTTCGAAAATGAGATCAGGAATCAGGCTAATTGGGAATGTCTTACCTACTGGCAAACCCAGCCACAAACATTCGTAGCCTTGATCGCTATCCGCTGCTGGTCAAAAATTTATTCACACGATTTAACTCACCGATTTCTTCCTCTGCCCCTGTTGAAAAACTATTCAGTTTCGCGGAATTAATTTTGTCGGCTGAAAGGCGTAAGATGACCGGCGCCACATTCCAACCATTATTACTTGGAAAAAGCAGAAATAAAATTAAACAAGAAAGAGTAACGATATCTTGCTTGGTAGATTTGAACTTAAGGGTACACGCTCTGGACCTTAAGTTCACACTGACCGTACAAACAAATATTTCGTTTTAAAATTTGAGAAATTATTTCTTCGAAGAAAATGAAGCACTATAAACCCCGGATTCCTTTCACGAAGCTTCAGTGAAAATTTTAGAAGAATCCATTTGAGGATGTCGAAGATAA
>JAQFYE010002386.1:0-18198 GCA_034694305.1 Protaphorura glebata
CATGTACATATATATACGGTCCAAACCCGGTCCGGTCCGGTCCCGGTCCCGGTCCCAACGTCAGGACCACCGGTCCGGTCCCGGTCCTAGCCTCAGGACCGGACCGTCCGAGCCCTTCGAAATTTCTTGGGCTCTTCGAAGACATTTAGAGAGAGCACTCTCATTTGAGATGGCTATCTGGTCGTGTACACAATCTTCGATTTTTTAAATTTTACTTCGTTACGCAGAATTCAAAATGCTGGTTTGACGAATACGTATACCAGCCCCTTATAAAGCTACACCCTTTGGCGCCCGGACTTATCATAATTCCAATTTCAAGCTTCAGTTTAAACTCTTCTATCTTTTTTGGAAAATGTCAACTAAAATAGTTATACCTTTGTGTGAATTAATGCATAGGAAAATTTTTAAGTCCTCTGTATATTTTTAACCGTGTCGCAAACTGTGCTAAAATGTTTACCATGTGTATGAAAAGAATATCTCAGGAACCAAATAAAACCGAAAAACACAAAACTCGACTCATCAAAGAATATGATTGAAATAAAAGAGAAAGTTTGAAATCCCGTATATCCCAAGGAGTGGCGTAGTCTGTATTCTTAAACCATACAGTTTTTACTCTATTTGAGAGAAGAGATGAGAACTAGATGACTTGATTGATGTGCTCCTGGTCTTGTGAATTTGACTCTGCCTCACTTCACATCACTTTGTCTTTCTTTAGACGAACTCTTTAATTAAATGTGTTTACTGCCACCCAGCCTGAAGCCGTCGTTTCAAATGAGGGGTTTGATTTCATTTTTACGAAGGAAGAGAAAGTGAAAAGAAAGGTTGAAACTTTATATGCGGCACCCCAGCTACTGGCAAAGGCAAATTGGGTGGGTTCCACTTCCGAGTTCTACGGAAAATAGTATACCAAAAACAGTACAAGTGTAAAATAAGAAACTTTCGTAACAAGGAACTTATGTAGGACTACAATTCAACACAACCCGATTTCTTGCACATCAGATCAGGGTACTTCATTAATGAACAAATCCGTTTAAATCCAAGCCAAAATATTGGTTCCCAACAAAAGTGCGATATGCAATTCAAATGAAATTGTATGCAAAGACTACGGAACTCTCCATCGCAACAAGTACACAATGAGGATAAAATGAACTTATCCCCGCAGAGTTCGTCACTTACATCACTTTAAACCTACAGTAAATTTAAATCAAAATATGTCAGGCTCGTTTTTATTTTCAATTTCAATAAGTTTTTATTCATCCAATAAGGGGAAAGAACAGACAATGGTACTGAACCACACTCATGAGAACACAGTCTACCATTGCCTGAAAGTCAAAGTGAAAAAATGAACAATTTAGAGATCGCTTAAATTGTACCCAAATAATTTACCCTGGCTAGATACTTCGGCATTGAATACAATTGTTGGACTACACGTGGAAGCATACCTAAAGTATACTACGTGGAATAACCAGGCTGCCTAGTACAGAAGGACCAGGTAAAGGAGACTGGTAAGAGAATGCGGAAACATCACTGAAGTATAACTTCAATCCAAACTTGACGACAAGATTGGTACGCCTTTTATGACACATCCCCACCGCTTTACCTTTTACTTTTGACTATTGACCCTTGTATTTCTATATATATTTAAACTTATTTCGATTTCTGACCTCATGATGTTCGTTAGATTTAGTGCTACGCCGTCCATCAGCATTTATATGCACTTGGTACTGCATTGCATTGGTGGCTAAATACAAGTGCAATAAAACCGTTGATGCGTCATTCGTTTCTTCCTTGCCAGGCCTTCAACTGAATTTTTCTGAGCAAAAATTTCAGGAAAAATCCATATGGAAATTTGTGTGTTGTCCTTTCACCAGTGTGTCCCGTACCATATTGCATCGGCGTCGCTTCGTTACTGTTATGTGTCATGTGTACATCTATTTCCAAAAATTTCCAGCACAGCTGTTGTGTAGAAGTGAATTGTTATGCCTGAACATATTACACCGAATTTATACATGCAATAGCAAATTAGACGCACGTGGTCCTTTTTCTCTTATGTGGTATCCCTTTTCCAGCAATTGAAGTCAACCTCGGCAAGTGAGATATGGCATTGTGCATCCTCACGCATAACCTTGCGTTCGAAGAACACAATGACCGACCTGCCCGCCTGGAAGTAACAATTTATTTTATGTAGACCCGCTGACTTTAAAGTCCACAACCCGACAATATATACGACATATTTCATATATCAAGATATTGTTTTTTTTTCAATACGTACATTAGCAATAGTATCGACCCTTTCATCAATCGCGATAGAAAATATTCTAGATAGCTCACCATTTTCTTGTACTACAACTGCATGTGGTACATCTATTTTTAAAGTCAAATTCGAAATTCCTAAGAAATTCCAGCCAGGCCTTGACGTTATCTTAAATACTGTAAAGTCCAACAAAATGACAGAATTATAATGAATCCTGTCCAAGTTATCAGCTGTAACGGGCAACCACTTGTTGTATACCTGGTGGGTATTGGGTAATTATATAGTTGTTGCAGCATATGCCCGTTAGTACAATCTGCGTGGATGTTTTGGCCATCCACCTGTATAATGCGGCGAAATATTCGAGACATTCAAATTCAAACCTGGACATCCTCTACAACGGTCAGACCAAACTTGGCAACTTTAAACGTGAAATCTACAGAATAACACAATCCTCTACGTCTGCAATGTTGTGCACAGTAATGCACGGTATGGCGGTTATTCATTTCCTCTTGAAAACACGAATAGTTTTTACTATTCCGTACAAACAGTAGAAATATGGGAAATAATAGAAATATACAAACATCGAGTAAAGAGATTTGGATAACGGAACACTGAACACCAAAAGACCATATCAATGATCCTCTTTTGTAATCCTGGCTGCTCCAGTTTTTCCATTGTTGATGTCCGACGTATTGCTTTGCATTGTTGTATTGTTTTTCTGTTTGAGTTATAAACAAAATGAACTATTTTGTGAAGACAGAGCTCTCTGTTTTAGTATTTAGAAAGAGATATTGAGATATGTACATATTTTTAGATAGGGTGGGTGCACGACGGGGACCCTTTGCCTCGGATATTACACGGGTAGAACCGAATCGGAGTCGTAAAGTAAAAGTGGGTAGTCTGGCATGGAGGGTGAAAGAGGCTCAAAGAATATTAGCTTGGCTTCGAGTCTATAGGACCGTATCGGTTTCACCTAATCTCATCGGCTTAACGTGTGAGTCTCAAAGCACTCGTTTTGACAGCTTGTCACCGTTTTTGTGTGTAAAACCTAGGGATTTTCGACTCTCAGGCAATCTTTACTATGCATGTCTGGTGTTCTTTTTTCTCCTACTCAAATTTCAAGTGATTTCATGCAATTTGAGCTGAGAATGACGTGACTAGCCGGCATAGGCAGCTCAACTTCGCCTAAAGTCAATCTAAGTAAGCTTTGATCCATCCGGAACCGGGATTCAGTTCAATAGTTCAGAAGCGTAGAGGATGGAATCAAATTGTTTTTTCCATGTCTTGATTAAATGAATTTTTACGGCTCAACGTCAATATTCACGAAATACAGAATTCACACCTGGTTAGCACTATCTGACTGATACCCTTCTGCTTTCTGGCAACTTGATGCGCTCTGTTTATCACAGTTGATTTCGTAGCAACTCTCACTTTTCAGAGTTGAAATATTTCTAACCTTAGATATTACTTTACATCTGTTCTTTTTACAAACAACACCATCGGATTGATCAAAACTGAAACTTCGGTGATGCTTCTAGCTGTTGCTGTTCGTAGTTAAATTGTTCGATTCTTCATTCGAAGGTTTTATCAGATGCCGAAATGGATAGCAAAACGGCATAAATAATTTATACCAATGTGCCAAAATTCTATGTCCCAACAAAATTGTCGGCTTATAAATCATCAAAACTGCTGAAGACATTTAACGCAGGCGATACCACCTTAATCTGAAAAGTCCACAATACCCTGAATCAAGTGTGCAGTGACACTATACCTTCCAGAATAAACAAATCAGCTGGCATTCTAAGCTAAGTGGCTCAGAAAACTCGACTAGGTTCTTACACCTGATGCTACCTGTCGGAAAATACCGAGGTTTTGAAGGACTGACCATTGACCCAGACATGCTGCTCTCCACTCTCTGGCCTTGTTAAACGCATGGGAATTGGCTATATCAGCGAAATAACTATGGTGTTAGATTTATTCGATTGGAAATATTCCATTATGTACTAGGATCATTCATTAAGATTGTGTATGCAAATACCGGACGGATTTAATCAAACACCCCAGGATACTTTTCCTTCAATTTATAGGAGAGTACGGCTGGAAATACTCCCTTCATATTTTTTGAAAACCCCCACGCGTCGGCTCAAGTTTTTAATTAAATTTTTAAAAATTATTGTCCATTCATTGAAGGGATGAAAAAGTTCTCTTTGTGTAAAATCCAGACTTTACATGGCATGTTGCTCGAAGGTTGAGGCTTAACTTTATGAGGCCGGTGAGTTTACGACTTTCTCTGCTTACACTTTACAGATTTCTGAATGAATGTGACCAAGTAGACAGACCAAAGTTATGTTCAGGCATTTCATTAGTGCTGGTTCATTAGTTCCACAAGTTTACGTTTTATGAACATAACACACAAGGTACCTTCAGTTACTCAACACATATGAATTTACTCTGCCGCTATCTGACGTGTACGAATTTAATAAATCGCCTTTGCAGATTTTCATTGGCAGAGTTTCACTTTGCAAGTTTTTTTTAATTAAATTCGACCTAGAAGTAAACAGTATCCAGACACACCCGAAAACTAAACCAATAATTTAACTTGATAAATTGTTATCAATGAAACTAAAGAAAAGTCGTCTCCTGAATTGCCACGGTCACTTTGTTGACATTTCCTTCCCTTTTTGACAGAATGAGAGAATAGCACCCGCTCGCCACGAGACCTCAACACCGTTGCTCAATTATTACAAATCTGTGCAAATAGTCAAAATCGTCAACCTAAGCAGAGCGAAAACAGTAGAGATAGTACGTTCGGAGTTAAGGACGCAGACGACCAGACGAGAACTGAGAAAGACAAACAAATTCGGTGGACAGTCACAGTATCAACAAAGGACTGCGACTCTGACCCACTACTACAATATATTTTCAACACACCAACCGAACAAACCGAACCCTCAACTGTTTTGTCGGAATGCTCATTTTGGACGATAGTATATGTACATACATTCGCATTGGCCGTAGGGCAAAGCTACCTAAAAATATCCTAGAAACATGTCTCCATATAATATTTTGTTTAAATAGTACTATTAATTTCTGCTGGCGCATGGTGACATGACATTTTATTATGTAAAGTTGCAAAATATCAGTAAAACTAATAAAACCGGATTACTGCGATTCATTCTTTAGTTTGTTGACCACTCAGTCCAAAAGTTTTCGTCTGAAAGAGTTTTGAGAGTTAACTTGTAAAATAATTAGCTAGCATCTAGTAAGAAGCTTATCAACAAGACGATTAGTCGAATAGGATGATATCTGGATACGCCAAATACACAATAGAGCAAGCACAACACGCGAAAATATTGAGTTGGTGAATTTTGGAGAAAAATTACAACGTGATGTCTTACAACACGAAATATTTGATTTGATATTAATGATTTCATCCAAGCTTTGTTTCCACTGTAAACCTTATTTTCTCTGGTTCACAAATATGTTGTTCGTCCTACCTTGGATACAGTAATGATATTTCTAAATTGGAAAGAAGCTGAGGTAGGACTTCTTGGTTTCGTCCTATAATTAGAATATGTGCTGTGTCGTTGTGTTGCATGTTGTGAGAGATTCATTTCGCTTGAGCTTGAGAGCCGAAGCCCAGCATGAAATTGAAATTGGTGCGATGAGCTATGCCTGTGTGTTCCTTTTTTCTCTTTGATCCCTTTATTGTAGTCGGTGGTCGGTCTCACTTTCTATTAGTCGTATCAAATAGTATCTGCGGCACCTTTGACGACGGCCTGCACGTGGCAACGCTTAATATGTTTCCACTCCTCTCCATTACACTTCCACATTAATATGTACGAGAAGGATATTCATTGTTTTCCTCTAGATTTGATGTACCAAACAAGGTCCAGGGATTCATAAAAGACAATTAACTGACGCACCATGCTACACAGATATAAATCTGATTTGTATCTATGTATCTTCATAAAGTTATTTCCATTCAAGGCTGTTGCGTTACTCGTTGTCACAGTCTGACGAGGTAACCATTTCCTGTGATGCCTAAACCAAATATATATATATTAAAAAAAACTCGGACTGCCAAAACATTGTCAAGGAAAATCTGACTGGATATTGCCATTAAATAATAGCAGGTCGCTAGTCTGGTTATCTTAAAAATGAGACTATTGATTGGAACCTTGTCTAACCGAGACCAGAATTATGCTGTCTCGAAGATTAGAATCGAATAGAATAGAATGAGATTTATTTTCTTGTCAAAAGTTATAAGACCTAATTATAAAATATAAATTACTTCACGTCTTCTTTTCATAACTGGACGCATTACGTACTAATGTAAGGTTCAAAAAGATTATTATATTCACATTGTTCCCAATACACTACATTTCATGGTTTGACATGATGGTTCAACAGAAATATTATTCATACTATGTAAGATCAGTAGACAGTTAATCATTATTCATTTTTTCATGTCCAGTCGTGGTTGAGTTAG
Source organism: Protaphorura glebata (assembly GCA_034694305.1). Classification (NCBI taxonomy): domain Eukaryota; kingdom Metazoa; phylum Arthropoda; class Collembola; order Poduromorpha; family Onychiuridae; genus Protaphorura; species Protaphorura glebata. The sequence goes on from JAQFYE010002386.1 coordinate 6,747, forward strand.
AATCAGAGTTCATACGATAACTTATTGTCGTTCTAATTCTTAGTTGAAGAAATGGGCCGAACCAGGGTCTGAATTCTGTGAAGTATTGTACTAATGGCCGGGCCGGGTTAGGTCTTAAAAGCCACTACACTTTAGGACTTAGCCAGGTCGGCAATCAAGATAGTTTGCCGTCAACCAATATATCCCTTGGAAGGGTTACCTTGTGACTCCCTTGATATAATATGAACAATATTGACATTGTTGTGCGAAAGCCTGTACTCGTACATGGTTCCCACCACCAAAAATCATGCCGAAAGATGAAGACTTCGAATGTGAAGTCTTAACTGTCCCTGTGGGGGGTTTGGAGGCAGGTCGCGTGCCAGCCCATACGTCACTCTCTCTCTATGAGAAGTTTACGAGTGTTTACTCCCAAGGCACCACCACGACGACCAAACGAACCAGCTTGGTCGCGCACTACCTTATTTTTCCATCAAACTTTTCAAACTGACTCCAATCGACCGTGCGAAAATTGGACACTCGACTTCGACTCGGCAAACAACCTACGTTCGCTCACTATCGTCGTCCGACTCAGATTAGCTGCCTGGTTTATTTGCTATTATGCTCCGATTTTTAGAAAACCTTACTGTCAGTCGATTCACGATTTACGGGGCCTAGAGCAAAATTTTCTTAATTTAGTTCCTCCGTGTGTTGTCTTCCATGGTTCAGGTCCTCAGTGAGATTTCCTGCATGCGTTAATCCCGAATTCCTTCCAAACAAGGAACTGCAAGTTCTTTCTCGACAAGTATTGTAATATCCTGATCACTCTGTTGCAGCTCGAAACTTTCTGAATTATCCGAGTCATTGTACAAATAAATCGGTAAAGAATGGAGAATTTTAATTATTTTTCATTTGTATTTTTCATTCGTAATTGACGACACTCACTTATTTATCAATAGAGAGATAGCGTTTTGACTTAAAAGTTAGGTCCACCTTATTTTTAGGTCATGACTTAAAATTTTAGGATTTTACGTCGTCTTTTTCCGGGTAGTGGACGTAAAAAATATTTCTTATGTCGATCCTTTTTAGGTCGACCTAAAACTTTATGTCGACCTAAAACTTTATGTCGACCAAAAATCACCGGTAGTGAGTAATTTTCAACGTCTTTTTGGAAATATCCCCGGAATTCGACAATTAAAGTAGTTTTCCTAAATGTTCACCAAGAGGGCTAAAGTTGGATTTGTTTGTCACCAGTTGCATCATCATTTTTTTTAAAAATATTTATTGAAATTTTTTAGGGGAATCAACAACTGGTTAGTATGGGGATAGAAAAAGTGGGATATACGAACATCTAGGATTAAAAAAAAGTCTTTGAAAAATTAAGACATACATTTTATCAAGGAGGGTCAAGCAGGTAGTTAGGAGAGCTGAAAAGTAAGAAACAATGAGAACTGCTCAAAATTTTATCCGACACCCCACCGCGTTTTGTTTTGTTTTTTTGTTTTGCGTTTTTAAAGTTTTTGAAAATCTGCTGATCAATCAGATTTAGATCAGCAGATTTTCAAAAACTTTAGTCCTGACGAAGAGAACGGAGCGGTTCTCGAAAGCTAGAAAACTGAATAAAAGATATTATTCAAAAGAAAATCAGTCATGTCATCCGTTAAAAATTATTCAACATTCGCAAATATCCATGGCTTCAACGGCTTAAAAACATTGAGCAATCAAAATACTTTGAAGTCGCCTTTTTGTAGCAATGTGACTAAATTATTATGGAATAGACTAGGAAGATAGTGAAGTTAATATACTGGGGTTGCTTAGCAACATAGTGCAATTAAATTACTTTGATAACGATTTCTTTGCGGAAATGTGACACAATAATTATGGAATAGACTGGGAACGTAAGAAACTTGACATCATTTGGTTGTAGCAACCTGGATTGTTTTCACTCGGATTAATACTCATATTTTTGTCGAACTGCTGGAGGAACCCGGCCGGGCATTCTAGCTTGTAGTTATATAATAATCCTATAAGCAATAATTATTTGATCTGATATGAAACAATCAGATCAGATAGGATGATATCTGATCTGACAAATGTCAGATAATTCGTATTGAGATAGATGATCGTATTTTACGATCATATTGTGTGAGAAATGAAGTTGACGACTTAAATAAAATACGTACCCAATCCAATCTAATCCAGAGTCTAGATAATTAAGGTGGTCCAGAAAATTGGATTGTAGACGCAATGGGAGTTTTCGTGATGTAAATGGATATGCTTACAACCATTTTGCCTAACCTTCCAATTCACGTGACCTCTTCATGTAACATTTGCTGAAAATCGGCTTACCTTTTATACCATTTTTGCATCATCTTCAAATTTGTAAACTGAAAACTGGTAATGACAGGACAAGGCAGCCAGTTGCCTTTCCTGATACGTGTTATAAAACTGAAAGGGACTTGGATTCATACGAAATCCTGTGCTCTCCCTGTTAACTCATAAAACCATTATCTCCTGAGCATATGCTAGAAGGGATTTCGGAGACTCACACTACGATGCTGTAAAGTATTAGAGGGTCTACTGTAAAGGCAAGTACAAAGTCTCTTTAACATGCATGAGATTAGATTTGGATTTTCTATATGTGAAAGCTCGTTTTCAGACTCACCCCATTTACAATGTCCCATTTTTCATCATTTAGTCACTCATCAAGTTGACATGATTTGAAAATAATGTTATGTGCAGCCGTAGCTGCGTAGTTGTAATGCCGTAAATTCGAAACATCCGTCGTCTTTTGTTTCGGATTTATAAAATAAGCATTAAGTCAAAGTCAAGCTGAAAAAAAAAGATTTCCCTCTAGCAACACATTCCATAGTGCCAGTGCCAAGGCGATTGAGATTTCCATTTAGGCAGGTCAAATTCAGATTGAGTGAAAAAGGTAAGCCTATGTAAATTGTAATGTGTGGAAATTCAAGCTGCATCTGCAATCTACTTGTAGCACGTGCACTGCCTTGCATTGGCTGTACTGAGAATAAATTGAACTTGGAATTCTTTTTTTACATCAGGGCTATCCGGATGCAGCAGTTGTCTCCTTCGTTTTATTCAGTTCGGTAGATCAAACTAAGTTGGAGTATTGGGCTGACTGCATGAATGTCCTATGCATGGTACAGGAGAACAGGAGAAATGCAGAGAAGGAACCTAGGCCTAGGATACGTTAAAAAAATGACTCAAATTGGACTTGAGCTGGTCGCGGAGAAAGTGCATGACCGCATCGACATTTTGAATTTTTAGGCCAACCGCTTTGTTGTACTTGTAGTACTATTTAACCGCCTTGTCGTAATTCTGGATTCAAGTCGGTTTTATCACGATTTAAGAATCGTTCGGTATACTGAAAAGCCAGGCAAGAATTAAAATTACCCTCTACAAGTGTCTGTTAGAAAAGTGGATATTAAGAAGAGATAAAAAGTTTTACCATGAAAAGTTTTTACTAAGTCAGTTTAAGGAAAGTTCCCCGTTTTCCTACAGAAAATCCGTGCTACAAAATGTGAATGGTAGAAAAATGTACGCTAGGGAGTTCATAGTACAAGAAAGGTTATATGTAATACCAGAAATTTAATGCTACAGGAAGTTCATGGTAGGGAAAATCCATGCTGCATAAGAACTAAACAAAAATCCGAGCTTGGAAAAGTCACATCGCCATAACCCAAGAAGAAATTCTAGAATCAGGTCTTTGTACAGAATAAGACAATGGAGTTTTGATTCGACTCTTGCTCTTCTGTGGACTATTGACTATGGAATGGACCATCGGACGACATGACGGGGACGGAAGACAGAGTAGAAAAGTCAATATGGGGAAGGGAAAGTCCGCTGGTGCGGATAGAATGGCCAACCCTCGCATCCCTTTCTTTATTTTTTTTCCATGAAAGCTGCGCTGTCTCGTCCTGTTGTGAATAAGAGAAGCTCCAAAAAGAAAGAAACTTTCCCCCACCGGTACGGCCATATTCAGAATCGTCAGGTTTCTATTGCCGACTAAAGACGATAGAAGATATATTCTGTGGAATTTAGACCAACTTTTTACAAATGAATTCACAAATTTTCAGTTCTTTAAGTTCTATTCCAACGAAAGAGTTATTACTTTAATCCGTGAGCAGTACTGTTATGAGTTGGTTTACTTATTTTCATGCAATTTTCAAAATATACTGATCCTCCTAATGTTACGATTCTTTTTTAATTTGACACGTACTTTTAAAGAAAAATCCCCAACTGACTTTTTCAATGGCTAATCCATTTTAAGTTTGTATATTTCAGTGGATTTCAGTAGTATTGAATGTTATTTCACCAGATCGGATCTCTGTAACGATTCTTCCCCAATACCGAAGAATTTAAGATCGAACATCATGAATGTCATTTAAAAATTGCGTATGTCGAGCTATACGATTACTAATTTATATTCTACTTCTGTACCATCTGTTTATCAGCACGCAAAACTTCTATAGAATGGACTTATGCAATTCGAATGCAACTAAAGATTATTGAATGCAATTCTACCTGAAGATCTCTATTCAAAATATAACATAATTATTTTTCAAAACCAAATTCACCCATTTGTTCACTTTTATTGTAAATAAGATCATTTTTCTCCTTGCTATTTCATTTATTGTTGGAAAAAAGGTCCAAATATTGAAAACAGTTAATTCTGATCTGAATAAAAGAAATCAACTAATTGTAAATCATTTTCTGGTTTAAACAGAATGAATAATTTGTGTACAGTGCGCAAACAATGGAAACAATCCACATGAGACAACCTTGGATGTCTTCTTGTCTGACTTCTTGCATTCAAATATGACAGATTAACAGCCTTCAGTTATGAAACCAGGCGAAAATGTTTCCTAAATATTACCACGTTTTGGACACCTGGGTGTCAGACACTGAGATCAAAATGAATTCTTGCTCAGCTATGCAGTTGCCGTATGTGTGTTCTGCTCAGCGGTATCAGTTTTCGTCCGATTCACTTGAAACTTTGTAATAGGCAATACTTTTGGTCCATGGCCCTCTTCAAGTTCGTTAGTCAGCAATAGCTGACTCCCAATCGAGACACGTTCCTAATTGAACACAGACACCGGTATCTAAATCAGCAGTCTACTGCTCCATGCAAACAACGGCAACAATTTTAATTCTCTGTGACTCGCGTTAGGTTGTCTATTTAGAGTACATTCTATAGATGGTTATTTCCAAGGAGGCTAAACAAATCAGTCAAATTTTGTAGTCAGGAGATCCCGTTCTGAGCAAAAACAAAAATAACAACTTTTTGAACGTCCGGGTTTTGAACCCAAGGTTATTTTCATATAAGACATTTTGGAATTTAACGCCGTCAGGGTGGATACCCGCCATGTTTGCGAGAGCCATTGGTCTGTAGGTCAATCTGTAGGTCGTTGTAAAATACAGCTTCATATAAATACTCCACGGTTCATTACGATAAAGAAGCTGTTTCTCGTGTGCATAAAACGGATATCCTCACACACAATACCGGACGGGAGCTCATCGTTTAGTGTCCAGTCCTGACTCCTGAGTACGAAAACGAAGAAAACCAATTTCAACCGATAGAATTTTGGTTCAATGCTGGATAAACATACCAAAATAACTATACATATATCGAAGTAGAAGATGTAGTCAATTGTTCAATTGTCCGGTCAAATGATCAAGTGATTGTACAAATGACTAGTAATCGTACAACTGACTAAAGTTCAATTATTGTACAATTACTTATCTGGTGAATGTACAAATGACTAGAACAACTGGTCAATTGTATAATTGACTAGGTAACCTTCAAAATGACTACGACACATACACCAACATGCCCATACAAAAGTATCCAATTCTATCTCCTGCCTCACGAAGTCTTCCTGTTCTACATTACGGCATTTGAAATTATCAATCGTGTCCGTCAGTTTCAACGAGGTCTACTCATGTAAAGTAACCCTTGTAGATAATTAGTACGGTATCGGGTATTCCCGAAAAAAAAAGACCAATATTGTTTGTTCATTTTTTCGCATGGATACAATAATTTATGTTATGGCCACTTTTAAATTGGAACAGTAAAATACCAACCCACAGCTAAGTGACATCAAAGTTGATACAATTGAAGCCATTCAAATTCGTGTTGATTATAAATTTTGTCCTGACCAAACATAAATTCTTGTATCCAAACATTTTCATAGCCAACATTCAGTTAGCCATAAAAATTATATTTGACCGATTAATTGCAAAACGTGGATTTCCGGAAAATACCAATTACCTGCGGTTTTTGGACTTCACACACGTGCAAGTAAAGTTAAGTTTTCGCAATATTCGCATCCCGATTCCCGACTTCCCGACTACCGTAGTAGCGTCAGAAATATTCATCCGTCTCTCTCTGCACGAGGAAGTAGCGCCATCACACCGCTGATCTCAAATTTCGCAGACTAAGGTATTTTGAAAGTGGGACTTTTCAAAATAATTATCAAAAGTGACGAGAGAATTGTTATTTGAAATTTTTAAATGACGTGTTTCTATTTTTTAGAAAATAACAATTTACATTCAGAATGTAACAGCGACAGCTGATTTTGTGTTGAACTGTCGCCGTTCATCACTCCAGCAGGTGAGTTCTCGTTCTTTTTGAAAGTCTTTGATGTGAACTAAGTAAACATCCGAATCAAATGTCATCACCGCATGGAAATATTTTTTAGAAATTGCATACTAAATATAAATATAATAGATGTCCAAATTTGATAATTCTGTCTTATGTACGTAGGTGTAAGTCAGGTCAACAGTTGCGAAACCCGAAATTTTAAGCTTAGAAATTAATCACTACACGAGTTTAGTGACCACCAATATTTTTACAAGTCCGTGAACCGTGACGGGTAAAATTCCAACATGCTTGGGGTGAGGTCAAGGGCCATATTACATCGATGTTTTGACAGCAGGACTGAAAAGCGGAGGCCAAGATTGATATATTTCTTTTGATTATTTGATTTAGTAGGGAAGTAAGCAGTGATAGTGTCAGTGATAATTTAATTGATTTGTTGGAGAATCTAAGCTCCCACCCCAAGTGATTGATTAAATTATCGAATATGTTTAATAATAATTTATTAATGCTCATAAGCTTATATCAGTCAGAGTCAGGAATTTGTTAAATATTAAAATTACAATAAATTATTGTGTTCTTTTTTCTAGCAAAGTACACAAATTGTCATCGATCATAATCAGGCCGCTGGAATCAGAAATCTGACTTTGACGTTGGACGGTCCTTGTGTCGCAGACAAACATGGCCTCAATTACTCTTCAACGACAGCAAATTATTATATTTGTCACAACATGGTTATCCTACGCGGTCGTTTATTTTTTAAGGAAACCCCTGGGGGTCATAAAACCTAGTCTTGAGACTGAATTCAGAGTGAGTAAAACCCAGTTAGGATTACTTGACGTTGCACTGCTCCTCCCATACTCAATAGTGCAAATTTTCATCAGTCGTTTGGGTGATCGCGTTGGACCAAGATTGACGATAGCCCTTTGTCTCTCTGTCGCCGGGTCTGCCATGTTTACATTTGGACTGTGGAATTCTTATTTCATGCTTTTGGTGATCATGTTGATCAATGGTGGAATGCAAGGACCTTGTTGGCCAGCCTGCTGCAAAGCCCTTTGTGCCTGGTACCCTGACGCAAAATTGAATTCCATCATTGGATTCCTCTCAACCTCTGTTTTTGTGGGTGGGGCAGCCGGAACTGCATTAGCAGTGTATTTGCAATCTCAATATGGATGGAGAATGGTCCATGTGCCTTCTTCAGTCATTGCAGTCGCCCTTGGTCTCCTTGTTTATTGTGTCCTCTTGAGCCCTGAAGAAAAGCATATTGCTATCCCTGGAAAAGATGTTATCAGTGGGTCCAAAATTATCGGAGAAGAGACTCAAGAAAGGAAGACATGTTGTCAACTCTGGCGGATACCTGCAGTCTTTGAAATCACAATGACAGTCATGTCCCTCAAAATGGTTCGGTATTGCATGTTTTTATGGCTGCCCATGTACCTCGTTCACTACCTCCAGTATTCTGTGGCTCAAGCGGGACTTTTCTCAACTGTATTTGATATCGGAGGAAGTTTCGGAAGTCCTTTGATCGGTGTAATTTTGGATCGAAAATTCAGGAAGAATACACTTTTGGGAATGTGGATATTCGTTACCATCAGTTCTATCAGTATGGCCTTATTCGCCCTGGTAAGGAGTAGCCTTTTGTAGTTTTTTGTCATTGTACGCCATCCCACTATACTGTCTTTTTCTTGGGAGCAGACGGCACAATGGGGAATTCTACACAATACTATTTTCATGTTCATTGCTGGAGCCACAAATGGTGGAACGGATTCTCTTCTGGCAGGATCTGTCTCGATGAAAATGGGAGAAGCGAATGGAATGAAGAGTGGTGTAAGTATTTCCAAAACCAATTAAATATTAAAAACTAAAATCTCCGACTTCTCCAACTAACTTTACAATTTATTGTGTATTATATTGGTGATAGGCTGCCGTGACTGGACTAATAAATGGTGTTGGAACAATGGGCGCAGTACTGGAAGGACCATTGGTCGGATTCATTTCTGATAAATACGGATGGGGTGCCATGTTCATGTTTATGATAATTTTATCGGCACTGTCAAGTCTAATGGTTTTTCGTGCCATGGTCATTCAACGTGGAGTAGACAGGATGGCTGCAGTCTTACCTGTTGCCGAAGATAAAGTTCCTCTTTATACTTCTTCATGAAGATTAGAACCCCAGTCCAGATAAAAACGCTTATGAAGTTAATTTTATGAGGTTTTGTGTTACATAATCTGTTTGTTGACCTGTTGATAAATGTACATTCATTTCATATAATTATTATTTGGTAATTTGAATGTGTATAATTACTATCGCTTGTAAACTTTACCTGTTGACGGCACAAATATATAACTTATTCAGTTCGTTTTGAGAAATTGTAGAACACTTTAATGGAAAGTAGTAATATTTATTCTTCCGACTAATTTTATGTTAACAAACCAGAAGTCATCGTAGGCGTAGGCCAGGAATGACTAGTTTCTCAATCAGCTGGTTCAGTTACATGGTTTAAAAAACGAAGTTTCGCAATTGGTTTCTGACTAATTTGGACTGGTTCGTTGAGTCCGAACTCCGGACACGTCGGTAGATTTGACATAGATCTTGTACGTATGTGTGTATATTAAGGAGGAGGTCTAGAAAGGAACAATAAGGTACTGTCAGGCTATCTAAACCATTCCGGCTAAGCCAGTGGTGGCTCATTGGGGTCGACTCCAGTCTCTGGTCTGAAGTAACTTGGGACTAGCTGGCGCCTTGGGTTTACTAAGGGGAAGGCAAGTTCCCTTGAACTTTTGAACTAGTTTCGTATCGGTTTTCTTGTCTAGGAACACTTCCGCTGGAACCTTCTTCATTCCTTTAAGCTTTAATGTTATTGGAATGTGAGACGTCTAGTGCGGTAGCCGTAGTTATTGCAATTATGGTTCCTTGGTTGTTCTTTGGAATTTCGTTGCAATTGGCTTATGGACTGTTACGTATACATATAGTAAAATTGTTTATTTCTCTGTAAATAGTTATTTTGTAGTAGTCTTTAAGGCAATAAGACGCAATTCGCAACACTGCCAGGTTGGTAACTGGCTGTTGTCGAATGTAACCAGGCGCCCGGTTTTAACCCCATCGACAATTCTGACTCGGGAGATCTCCCCATGTGGATTTCTTTAAATTTCGTACGCGCCTAAGGTATGCCTAAGCAATTGTAAAAATGCAAGGTCAGTGCTCAGAAAAGTCTGAATTGTGCATTTCTTCCTCAATCAATGACTACTATGAATAACCTCGCGCGCTGTAGCTAGACCAGTCGCCACTAACGCACTTACCGTTAGACCAGTGGACTTGTTTTGCATGTCAACTCTTGTTTGTGAGGAATGTGTTAGAGATGTTAAGCTCAAACTCCGATAACGGTCTTTGGCCGAAAAAAACGTCCATACCTAGTTGTGTTATTTGAAATTCGACCATATCCCGAAACTTCGGGGTATGGTTATGGTCGTCCGTACCTAGGTGTGATTGTTTACCATAGTTCCCAACCAGCGAAATGCCGAATTCAGTAATTCATTCTCATATTTCGGGATTTGGCCGTTCCTCCATCGATCGGTGTGGCAAATTTTGTTTGCTAAATGCTGAAGTTCTCCAACTATCAATGCAAGCAGAGCAGGTAAATTTGAAATTCCAATTGAAGTGATTGCGAGTTTGCGAGGTCAATCTGTTCCTGCGCTATCTGCACTATATAATAAACGATATTTTCTTCAATACCCATTTTCTTCAATGTTGAGTAGGTACTCTTCGAAATATTTCAATAAATTGCTCTGGTAAATCTGACAGGTTCTTTCGTCGACAGAATCACCATATGCAAGACTTTTAGAAAGATTCTCGTTCGGCGATATTGTTTTTCTGAGTTCCTCAATATGCTGTAATTAGCCCTCAGTTTTGAACAAAATTTAGGTCCCTGAACAATATTCTTATGCAATTTTAAAAATTTTGTTTGGCCGGTTTGGAGATCGCTGTCATCGCTGACTTTTCTCTGGTGAAGCAATTGGTAGAAAAAAATTAGATTTTTCTCGCCAAATGCCTGGCCACTTGCCAGTGAAAAATCTACTTTCCCCAAACTGGTTAGCAAAAACTATAGCAACGATGGATTTTTCAGAAGAAATTATTTTGTACATGTTTCAGTCAATATGTATATCTGTACCGTACAGTTTTTTCATACAGATTTTTATTTAAACGCTGCGCTAGTCAGCGACGCTACGCGTGTCAGATTGTCAAACGGAATAGCTCGCTAGATCTTTGGATCCTTCATAAGATTCTCTGCGAAATGTATGTCTCACCGACTCCCCGGATTGGGCTTTATGTGTCACCTTGTAGTAGTGTAGTGCTTTTATCGCCATTCCTTCATCCTCGCGAACGTAGATTGCGTTCACGGTCAAGTATGATCAAGGTTGAAAATTATAATTCCAATGGAAACGTTTTAATTAAGCGAGCGGAGCGCAGCGAAGCTTTTCTGTTCCACTAGGTGGTTCGAAATCCGTTTGTATCTCTCCCATATGTGCATGTAAACACTTTTTTGTCCAGAGCTTTTCTCCGGATCTACTGGGCTGATCGGGCTCAAATATTCAGGGGTTGGAGGTTGGAATATTGCATTACGGGGTCCTGGGGCAGAGCTGCGGCGGAGGTTGGAAAACGGAGCCCCCCCCCCCCATTTAAAAAGAGAAGTTTAACAATTTAATATGGTATTATTTTACTGAGCCAGACATTATTTTACTGTGCAATTTAATTTAAATCTACCGTGAAATCTCTCTATTCTACTGGGCGACAAAATCACACCCTTTCTTTTTCGAAAGACGGGATGAAGAAAAATAGAATAATGGTTTTATTATCCG
>JAQFYE010002387.1:0-18191 GCA_034694305.1 Protaphorura glebata
GATGTTGATTTTTTGAGTAAATATGACAAAATGGTTAGTAAATTGGGCCGGGCGGAGCCCGGCCGAGAGTATTTCGTAAGGTTGCTTAGCAACAGAATGTAGTTAAAATGTCTTGATGCCGATTTTTCTTGGGAAATCGCCGTAATATATTATATTCGGTTTCTTTCTAACCCGGAAGTATTTCCGGGCTTTCTGCTAGTTATGTCAATAAAAGAAATACATTAGCCGTCCCCATGAAAAAATAACTATTGATAACCATTGTCATATTAGAAAAAAAAACAAACTAGTTAGCAATTCCCGGTTTTACAAGTTTCTACTTTAATAAGTTCTTAGTTCTAATAAGTTCTTAGTTCTAATAAGTTCTGAAATAGTTGTTCAAAACAGCATTAGCCTGATGAGTTCCAGTCTCAATTTTCTACCGGTAACCAAGAGTTGAATTGAAATGAATCAATTCAAGCTTCAACATCGAAAACTCCTTGCATTTCCAGAGATCCTATATGGCAGTTTAAGGTCAAAACATTCGAACACGGATACCGAGGAAATCGAGGAATATATTCCTTTCATTTTCTGCCTGAGTCATAATGTTGGAGGTTACCACGATTATTTCAGCCGGGCTCCTCGTGTTCCCTAAAAGTATCCGCTGCTGCACGTTAACTTTACATCTGCAATACAACTTACTGGGTCGTATATACTAACATACTCCGTCACCGGTTGGTTAATACAAGATGCCACGTTTGATTACACAATAAATTTAGTTAAGAGATGAACACCACTGACTAAATAAATCACGTTTAAAGTTGTTAATCAACCATTCCATATACCATTGGTGTCAAATTAAAACTTAATGAATAAACAAAAAAATATGAGCTGGCTGTGCCAAATCACACAATAGTATTTTGAACTGCTGGAATGTCAAATTACTACTTATCTGTATTACTTTTCTTTATTTACATGTTCACGTTTCCACTGCGTCGAATTGCTGTGTTTTTAATGTTATACGTTTTCATAACAAGCAGATATAATAATGTATAAATTCTACAAAACGTTAGGTGTTACATTCTACTTAATATGTATGAAAGCAGTCACCATTCCGTCATCGTTTACTCCGTTCACGAGTTTAACGCCTGATTCTACCCATATAATCATGTTTTTACCGCGGGTGAAGGTACAGTGCAATGGTACAAAATACAAAGTAAGTATGAATAAATGTGTATCTTCATCTAAACCACACGTAGCGTCTTGGACACCACAACTGCTTCTCAAGTTCTACTCGTTTAAAACCTACCCAAAATTAGAGCTTTCTCAATCATCAAATCATACCAGCATTTCTGATTTTCTCTGTAGGACTGTTTTAATATATACTCTCTGTGCACGGCAACGTGACAGGTGACAGTTTTAATTTTAAATTCCGATTAGGGCGTAGGTAATACCGAAGGAAAATAATCAAATGCCAAAATTTTTAACAACAAATTGGAAAGGTGGATTCATCTCTTGACAAAAAATCAAGCCATGTAGGATTAATAGGGTTGCCAACTGTAATGTTGGTAACAACTGTAATAACGGGAATCCGGGCACTATTCACAGTTAGGGGTCTCGCTGGACAAAGTAGTAGTAGTAGTAGTAGTAGGCCTTTAGTACATTTGTGCAAACATTCAGATTCCGACGACAAGTCAGTCCAGGAACTTTTGGACATATTGCGGATCTACATAACAGAACCCTGTATCTGATGTTCTCTTCGAGTGTATCTATTTATATTTGGTAAATCCACAAAAATGCCTTCCTATTGTATTTTCCCTTTACAATGTCAGAGTTCTCTGAGAACTGAATACAATAACATTAACAATTTTTGATCAGAAAGAACAGAATCAGAATTACGGGTGGAAGCTCACAGTAGTATCGTTGGCCAACTTGTTCTATCGCATTGCGAACTTAACCTATGAGAATTCAGACTTGGGTCAATTACATTGACAATGTAATTAATTACAAATTACAAATTACACCCTCACTTTTTAAAGTAATTGAATTACAATTGCAAATGACATGGAAATTTTTTAAAGTAATTAATTACAAATTACACGCGAGATTGCGAAAGTAATTAACTACAATTACATAATTGTAATTGGATTTTCGATTACAATTACAATTACAATACAAATTACAATTTCAAATACAACTTTTCTCGTGTTTTTCAGCACTAAAAACGCATTTTCTCTTTCACTATACGAAACTTCATTCAATCTTTACTAGTCAAAAAATGTAACTGAGAAAAAAGTAATTTCAATTACAAATTACAATTACAATTACAGACATCTTCCAAGTAATTGAATTACAATTATAATTACGTAATTGGAATTGAAATTACAATTACCAATGTAATTGACCCGAGTCTGGAGAATGTACAGCTAATAGCTTATTGAAAATGAACTTATAATGACCAGGTTCCTAATATGGTTAATATGGCGTCCACAGAAAAAGATAATTCCAGGTAAAGGAATATCTAATTCGGTTAATCTCAAAAGAAGATAACCAAGAAGGGTCCGACATTGTATGGGAACTCTTCTAAGTAGTGTAGTATTTGTGTGAATGTAGTAGAAACGTGAGGAAACAAGTCAAGGGAGTCTGAGTCTGAGTAAAGATTTGTCTTAACAATTGATTGAGTAGCGTAGAGGTAAAGCAATACCCGGAAAGGTAAAGACGTGAGTTCGATTCTCACTTCAGTCAATTCAATTTTTTACTCAGATTTCCACTCGATTTCCCAGAAACTGTTTGAAACGAAAACGCCAGGTATTTCAAGCAAAGAAAAAATCAACTGAAACAATAAGGTGTGCAAGTGCGAAGTTATTAGGAAGACATTTACTCAGGACACGCAATGTGAGCAGAAGCTTAAAACTAAAACGGATTATGTATGTCGCAGGTTTATGAGTGGAGTGGAGACTGGAGTTACATTTATACGGTAAACAAAAATAATGAATTAGCTGTGCCTGTTATCAGTAAGCAGAGTATGGAAAGGAGCATTACGGAACGATCACGTCATTGCGTACCTAAATTCCGTATTCAAAATTATGTCGCACATCCGTATCGTACGTTATCTGTTAGCCCGCCCTCTTCGTAAACGAGTTAAGGATTTGTTGATTGTGTACATCTTTTTTACGCTATGAGTAACGTAAAGTAAAATGTAACGTATGCAGTTGGCGCAGTAGGCTGTGGCACACGCAGCTGTAATATAACACGGTCCAAGAAAACCATCTGTTCTCTGTTCTTTACTTCCATGACATTTACTTTTCTCAAACGCAATATGCCTGAAGTCCATATGCCAAAATCATAAATCAACAATAAAGCGATAAAATGCGTGTCAGATTTCAGTACAATGTAACAATATCGATTTATCTTCCTTTGATGACCGTTCTAAACATATTTCTCTACAATCTTGAAATCCAAACTTCCGAACATGTAAATTCTTGCTCAGCTGACCAAAAATTTCCTGCCCACTTTGAGCTAAAATAAAGGACTATAGGAAAATAGGGAGATCAAAATCGATATGTATTTTGAATAAAATCTTAAAAAGGAGTGGGAAAGCCAGAAGATAGAAGATATTCATAATTTGGAAAGTCCAAAGCAATTTGCTGCCAAAACCCATGAGCTGGTTGGCCACGGCCATAATTTCTGTTTGTTCGCCCACAAGTCCGACCAATAACAATAAAATTATTATATGTGGTGTATAACACAACCTCTTGCTCCGTCAGCTACAGCCCAGCCTGGGGAGTCGAAGGATTCCAGGAGCTATTCCGCTTTAAAGTCCGATACGCGTGTAGCGGAGCTGACAAGTGCTTAAAAGTAAAAAATCGAAATGGATGGATTTCTCTATGGTTTTTCGACTAAAATACAAAAATAAACCGATGCTTTCATGGATTTTCGATTGGGTTGGAAAAAATTGATTTTGACTGACAACACATTTGGAAAAAATAATCTGCGGTATTTCAACTTGCAGTGAAGTTAACACATAAAGGATAAATTATTAAATAAGAAATACCACCATATAACATTCAACATTAATAAATTTATTCTTCGGTCTGCACAGATGATCCGACCCTGACCCTAGATCTTTTTAATCATTATCATGCAACTTGGAATATCTCGCGTGACGTGACCCGACCCTTGACAACAACATCGTGCGCTAATGATTCTGTCCTTATGTTTACATAATTACACAAATACACTCTCTGCTCTAGCCTACCAATTCTACAATACATGACAGCTATGGACACGACATAAATGAATAGTAATTTTCCAACCACTCTTTCTATTTCTAATTCTAATTTTAAATGTAAATTAATTGATGAAAAATAAAATGAACGAGTCCACTCACCTGAGAGACTGTCTTCCCCTGTTGACCTTGGACTGGAAGTCATTGTCAACACAAGTGAATGTTGTCTTTGAAAATAATTTCAAAGAAATGACAATGACGATAAAAGTTTTTTTAAAAAAAATAAAATTCTGGTGTGTGTGAAGATCACAGTTTTCAGTGGCTATCCAAGTGATAATAACACTGGTTAAATTGGATCTGGATGTTGTGGTATATTTTCTACTACCAAACTTCTACAGCTGATCTGTCAAACGGAGATTCCCAATCTGGAATGAGCAGAACGACAACGAAGACACCTTCAAACACACACATCAACAAATAACACTAGGCAGACGACTACACGGCGGTTCATAAACATTGCAGTTCTGGTTAAAATTGGCATCGACGTTGTCAGAGAAAATGAGAAACAGGAGAAAACAACGTGTGTATTTAACTCATGGAGATTCTAAGAATGTATTCATCGCGTAATTGGGTCGATTGATTGATTGATTGATTCAAATTTATTTCCATGATAGAGACACGTAACACATACCAATAATAAATCTTACAACCTATTAAAGATACCACTGTTATTTTCAGAGTCAGATCATGCTACTGCTACATATAAGGTCAAAAAGGAAGAAAATACGAGCAAGGTTCAATTTTAACAGATTTTGAGAAAATAATTCGTATAACATTTCATTGAAATTATGTTTAGGGAATGTTTAGATTTGTACATAATCGTTCACAAGTTTGCATACATTCGTACAGGCCTAATGGTCATCACTCATCAGTTCAGAGCGTCGAAAACTTGAAATCAAAACGACGGTAAAAAAAACTTGTTTCACCGATTTTACCTACACAATCATATTTCTCTCTAAAATTGATGTATTAAAACACCAATAACTACACTCTAATTTGTATTGTCAAATTAATTAATTAATGCAATACTGTGCAAAACATTTAATTATACTTTTCTTGAATATTAAGGAAAATAACTAATTCTTTCTCCCTTGATTGCGTGGCGTAAATGGCACAATCTTAATGTCTGTCATATTACAGGAGCTGTTCCAGTGAACGCAATATTACCTTTAACGATTATCCACACGGACTTGAATTTAATATGGTTAGTGGTTAGCAGTGTGAACCCTGCCCGATCCCACGAGTGAGATATTGGTGACATTTTAACTATAATTAGAAATTGTGATTTAATTGTAATAAAATAAAATAATCATAGTATATAAACAATTATGTTAATGTGTCAGAAGATTGTTTTAGATAGGAATAGGACTAGGACGTAGAATCGTGGTGTAAGGCAACTGATAATCTAATAATGATCACTTAATTAAGTGTCCGGACTGAGAAGAGTTTGGGTATACCTTGTTGGATTCATTGTGCTGAAAAAAATTCATCTCACAATTCACAAATTGCATTAAGAAGATGGAATTATGACATTTTACACTTTTGTTTGGCTTTATTCAAATCAGTTAGTAATGTAAACAAAATAAAGAATCAGACATATTATGAAATCCATTATGTCTTTTTTGTATTAAAATTAGTGTGGATGTCGACCCTTGGACGATTTCCGTTTCCAATGGATTTTTCTTGGTTCTTCCACAGATTCTCTACAAAGTGTGCATGTCTTTATGAGCAACCTTGTACCCGAATCGTGTAAAAAAAGTTGTTTTGATTCAACGTCACATCTACTACGTCTTAGGTTCATCTAAACTCTGTGCTCCTCCTCTATTACGATGGTCTAACACACATCTCCATAACACCACTTTTTTAAGTCCTAAAATTTCAAAACTCAACTAAATTCTTCCTAGAGTTACTCCCTAGTATAAGAATCACTGATGACTGTTGTGAGTGGAATTTAATATTTTTAAAAGAAATTAGTGAAATGAGATGAGGTTTGATTGAAGAGGGGATTGATATTTTATATTTTTTGATATTTTATATTGGAGACATTGTTTTTGAGGAGCGTGTGCGTGTTGTGACACGCAGTCGCAAGTGAGGGCAGGTAACGAAGAGAGCCACGAGAACCACTGCACTGCTTTCCACTCGCATTTTGGAACTGGAACAATTTGGAAACTTTTACTCAAGTTTGGAATTTCATCATCACCATATACTTTGGAATTGAATTGGAACTGTGGAAAGAAGTGTTTTAATACATTGTCTTGGACGTGGAGGGGATTAAGAGAGTCTCAGATCATCCAGACCAGGAGGACACGAACACGACAGAACTCCAGTAAATTGCCAAATTTCTTAATAATAATTCATTATCTCATAATTAGTTCTTTGTTCTGGATGGAGGAGTAGCAGAATTATTAGTTAGCATTGCAGTTAGACTAGTTCATACCTTTCTGGGATTGTTCCACCCAACTTATAGCTTGATTAGTTTCTCTACGACTTGTTCATTCAAGCATATTTTAAACATTGAGTATTATGTTGTATACTTATGGTTGATAGTTGATAGTGGAATGAGAATTTGGTTGGAAGTTTACACTGTGGTGGTGTTCATGTGAATCTCTGCATTGTGTCATTTGAGATGTGATGTTATGGTATTTGGTCCGAATTCCGAAATCTGAAATTTCAAGTTTTAGTTTTTACCATATGTCGTGTGTGCATCCTATACCTGCATATTATATTGTACAGCACTACATGATTAGTGTTGGTGGTTCTGCAAGATAGAAATAGGACTAATAGTAAGACTTTCTTCAGATGTCAGTTCAGTATAATGACGGTTGGCTGTCTTAAAGAAGATTAAGTTTAAGTTTGAAGAGAAGAAAAAATGAGTAGAGAAGTCTATTTGATGGGTAGGGAAGGACAAGGAACTGGGGATTTCATTATTTTTGATTTCTTTATTAAGTCGGGATGGTTCTATGCGTTTATTAGTTTGGTATATATAGCTTAAAATTTGTTACGCGAAGGCGAAGGCGAGCTTTGACATATAATATCTATGAATATGACAACGTTTCGGCTATCTTTTACAGAATGAAGCTGCCGATTAATGAAACGAATCCGAATGAGGATCCCTCAGAACAGGAAGTACCAGAGAACGAAAATCCATCGGTGGATAGAGACGGTGCTGTTGCAGAACATCCTCCTACTAATGGTACAAATGCTGATCCGGACGACTTCTCGGAATACATGTGGATGGAACATGAGGATGACTACGACAGGGAGGTTGTTAAAATATATACTTCTATAATATAACTGTTCATCAAACTGTGAACACTATCGGTTTGACGTTTTCGGCAACCTT
This sequence comes from Protaphorura glebata, assembly GCA_034694305.1. Lineage (NCBI taxonomy): Eukaryota > Metazoa > Arthropoda > Collembola > Poduromorpha > Onychiuridae > Protaphorura > Protaphorura glebata. The sequence goes on from JAQFYE010002387.1 coordinate 7,608, forward strand.
TTACTAGTTATCAAACACTATTCTACTAGAACTGAGCTCTCAGTACTGACCCTTACTAACAAACTCAAAAGTTGGAATATCATGGCAGCTTACATGTACATGTGCATACTGCTTGTGTCAATGAATTATTTGTGCAAAATTATTCGAACTAATTAATTAAAATGAACTAATCGTAAATGTCAATTTTGTTCAATAGGTCCTGAAGGAACTTCATGAGGAGGAAACAATGAATTATTATTGTGACTTGTTTGAGGAGGCTCAAGCAAATGGACCTCTGCGTGGAACTCATCATTTGGTTGCTTCAAATCCCCCACCGGAACCTACCATTGAGATTCGAAATGGAATGGACGGTTTGAGTGATTCATTCTCGCGGATCATCAATTTTGGTGGGCCAAGCCGATTGAATCCAGAAGCTCCTGAGTTTGTTCCTCGTCTTGCGACCCCGACACGTCAACCTCGAACCTGCGATCAAGACGCACTTGAGGAATCAACTCTTAATAATCCACAAACTCACCCGGAAGAACCGTCCACATAGATAACGGGAATTTAACGATTTTTTCCCTTACTTGTTTAGTTTATTTCTTTATACATAACATTGTTTTATTTTAGTTAGCTCTATGTATTTTGATCATGCATGGAAAATCTTCTAGAGGAAAAAATTCTTACTCGTATCCTTAACTATTACGGGCATTAGGGAAGCAATCTTACCCGCGTGCCAGTAATACTAAAGGACGTAATCTTACCCGAAGGTCATTCGGCCCTACATGGAAGATTTTCCATGTATGATTTTGATTCAGCGTAACTTCCCAAAAAGGTGTCGTATACGAGCATATGCTTGTAACAAAATGCATCCATAATATGCAAAGGAATATCTGGCTGATCTGCACCTATGGATAATAAGGTAAGATTCGCGTCTAATTTGAGTCCCATTTAAATGTGTTTCATCATTCTATTTTATTTTTTCAATAAAAATACATTCTTTCAGTATTCACTCATTACATGATATTCACATAATTGACATCTTTGTTGCTTAATGAAACCATATCACGAAATGAAAATTTAGACCAGATTGTTGCATGTACGCTGGACTTAACCAGATTGAGCACTCAGCCTTTGCTAACAAATCCAGAGAGTGGGGGTGGCATGATACTCGAAGGTGTGGCCATGGGGACCGTAGGGTCCATACCGTACACGTTTGGGGCTACCGGACCAGAATTGTTTGGTTGAATCCGTCCATCCGGGAATGGAATATAGGGACGGCTGATTCTGTTAATTGAACCATACCCTTGCGCGGAACTGTAGTACTTTGGGACTGATGGCGTAGGCGGGATTTGCGGAATATCGACTTTTGATGATGTAACATCTTGTGGTGTAAGCAACGGTACGTTCACCTGTGGCGCAACTGGGGTAGTATCAAAATCCGGCGTTGAATAACTTGTAGGCTGTACTGGCTCGAGCGTTGCATACACAGGTGAATGTGCAGTCACTTCAACATCTTCAAATATATCCAGTGTGCCGTATAGTTCCTTGAGAAGAAAGAGGGACACGTCCTCCGATTCCCTGTTAAATTTTTTAGAAATCCATTAATACATGAAAATATTACACGAAACATAGCACAAGCTTATTCACAGAAGGGCATGGACCCGTTAGAAGTCATTTTCCGACCAAAAGACTGGACTGCTGGATGTAAAAAAACACTTTCGACAGAAACTATTGAAATTAAAGTAATTAAACTAAACCTAAGACTAAAGAGGACTCAACTGAACACATGAACTATTTTTTGGTGACAAAAAGCTAGCAAATTCAGCGTAAATGTGGCACTAAGCTAAGCTCCACGTCCACCACCACAAAAAATTCGTAACCCTTACCTTGGGAGTTACGACAAAATATAATGAGTAATATAGTCGTTAGCGACTTTTGGAAATGGATTAGTCAGTGTTTACCACTTACCAGTAACAAACGTGACTTGTGAGGGCGAATAGGTACCTGAAAAAAAAATTACTCCTGAAGAAACATACCAGAATTATTTGAAAAATGAAAATGGAATATTTCTATTACTCATTCAAAATCTCGACGGGTGCTTCTTGGAGGACATAATCAATTCGTCGTCCACGGTTAAGTAGTCCAATACGAACTTCTTGTTCGGGTATCTCTTGTACTTGCTGCAGAATGACTTCTTGTTTATCAACAATTTGACTTTGACTCCAATCCTCTAAAGTCGGGGTAGGATTGTCTATCTCAAGGTTCGCATTTTCGGCTCGACCAAAATGAGTTAGCTGAGAAACTGTGTTCCAAGTCGTCCTGATAGATTCTAAAAACTTGTTCTTTAAATCAGCACTGACTCGAGTGACTGTATCTTTCAATTCTGAAACAAAATAATTATTTTGAAAAATATGTGGTGACAGATGGGTAGGAACAGAATAATTTACCCAAATGAAAGCGTTTTCGTCCCTTGTGGTGAGGAATCATTACTGGAGGTAGGCCAATGTTTTGGTCTATTAAGCTTTCCATTCTGTAAGCGACTGGATCGTACGGATGAAAAATATTGAAAAAGGCAGGACAAGTGGGGAAATGAAAATCGGCTCCCAGTTCGTCCAACCCCCTCACCGTAACAAACATGGCTGTTCAATCCAATAAAACTCAAACATTTTTAACCGAAATATTTTCAATATGACCACAGTGACAAATTAACCTGTCGGAGAGCCCATTGCGAAGAAAGCCGTCGGATTAAAGTCTAAGGTCGGATAGTTGATAAAAGGTTGACCCGTTCCACCAGACACAACTGTATAAGAGGGTGTGCGATTAACAGGGCTACGGACCAGTGCAGTTTCAGAAGAGGATGTCTAAATTCAAAGCGAAGTGGGTTAAAAATGAGAAGTTTTACACCATGAATGTTTATTTCACCTCCAATAAATCCTCGGCCAGGATATCGATAGGATCCGTGTTATTTGAATTGGCTAAATCGTTTAAAATTTTTGAATGAGCATTGACATCCTCTTCTGGGATGGGATTCTTTTGATGAGCAAGCAGATCAAAAAGAATAACTGATCCCAAGCTATGACCGCCAAGTGAAACTTTTCCATTAAAGGGTTTGCCTATTGAATAAATAATTACAAACCAGCATTTATTTAATACTATTAAAGTCGTAGACGGATGGATACTTTTACTAACCGTTCACGAGTTTGTTACGCCCAAGAAACAGGTTGTACATCCTATTAAAAGAACAAAATTCTCAGAGTCGCCCAATACAATTTAGTACGGTGTATAATATATTATATTGCACCAAAAACTAACCTATTCATCTCTCTTGCGACTGTGTCCACAATGGTCTACAATGATAAATAATACCAATCCGAGTGACATTTTTAGTTCAGAAAGGTGGCACAACGAATGATGAACTTACTTGACAGTAAACAGGGCTCGTGTAGAAGAGAATATCAAGAAGGGTGTCATTTGTGAAGTGTCTCAATTTCGGAATGCTTGGCAATGTGATTGGTTTCAATTTCTTGTCGATTCCTCCATCTGAATGAAGAGATTTATGCCAAGATACCGGAAGAAACTCAACTCTGCCTGCTCGTCCCGTGTGAACTGCTTCACGGAAATGGCTGTGCATCATATGGACGGACAAATTTCGAAAATCGTCCACTGTACAAACATTCAAAGTGTGAAGGATCGATTGTCTGAAGTATAGAGTAAAAGGTTCTAGTTATGACGACTCAAACGTTTCGACTAACCTGCTTCTGTTATAGAGCGAAACTTGAAGTCGCATATAGCCCCGATTCCATGAACTAGAAAAACCAAATGATCAACTTGTGTTGGTTCTCCGTAATCAATCTCAAAATCCTCCACTCCACGTTTGACTACGCGTGGTCGCAATTGACTCTCCTGTGCAAAGAACTGAATTATTTTAGAACTGTTATTTACCCCTATAATATTCACAAAAAAACTATACTCTTACGGGAAGATTCCCCCATTCGTCGGGTGATGCAGCTTGACAGAAATGAACTATCGAATTAGCACTTTGTAAAATAATAGCTTCCCCTCCGTCAAAATCCAATCTCTTGTGCCATTCTCCTGTTACTGTTGCCTGCTCATATTCTTTCTACATGGTCAACAAGAAAGTTGTACCTCACTAATGATTGTAAGTATTGTAGAATGCGGATAGAAAAGCAAGTTTAAGAAGTTATGACAATGCCTCAAGGTGTTGAGAGAATTCTTCATCATATGGTATGAATCGACTATCCATGGGACCTTTGTAAAACCAACTTGACCTTCGAACGTCGTATTGTACATCCTCCTCCCAATAAATAGTCTTTCGCAATCGTTTTTGAACATCAACATCACATCGTCCTCCGTCGGTGGGGACTAACTTCTCTGGATCTGATGTAATCATAGTAGAACAATAATAATATACAATATGTTGTTTCATTAATATCGATGTGAACACGAATATAGTACTTGATTTGTAGCCTTCCTCTAAAGCCTTAGAATCCACGTATGAAAACGGTTTCCAAGTGGTACGACTTTCAACATCAACCCTGTAGAACCAATGAAAAGCCACGGGTTTATACACAACATGATACTGCTGATAACTCTGGGATGAAGGCACAGGGATCGGCTCTCCGAAAGAATATCCTGGGCCATTCTCAGTAGTACAGTGAAATGAAGAAACTGGGCTGAATACACTCGGACGTGTATTATTATGCGTCGAATCCCTGGAAGCACTGGAAGAAAGATATGCTAATCAGTTTCGCAATTGTCGAACGCTTCGGAGGCTTACTGATTCTTTCATCAGGAACTTCAAAGCATGAGAAATGGTAAAATAATGATTCATTATTCTACCAGTTCTCATGCTGGTAAACTTTTTTTGTAGTCGCGGATAGCCAGGAGAACGTTCGACAATAAATTTTAAATCGTCAAGAAATTTAAATCGAGAAACTCGAAACAACTTGAATTGAAAAATCGACCGACGAGTCATCAAGCAGTATATAAAATATCTCTAGAATCGTGGCCAAATTCACTTACGTCGGCAAAGGTGGTCCTGATGGAGGCAAACCATGACTGCCTCCCATTGTGTCGGAAAATCCAGGATATTTAGCATACACTGGTTTACTACTGCCCAATCTGAAGTGATTTTCCGTTTCTAAATGAAAATAGGAAAATTGAGATAAGTTAAACAAAGAATTTTGAGACTACATTACATTCCCCAATGATTTACTTCAAAATGGAGTTGTAAAAAATGAGTGTATGATTAATTCAACCTAGTTAAATTATAACAAAAAACAAAACAAAACAAATAAATAACCTGATTCAGTGTTTTCCACCCACCATGGAAACTAGTAGGACGAGGACAAAATCTGATGCTAAATTAAAGAGGCGAAGCAACGACTTACCTGAAGACGGTAAAGTATACGATTCATTTAAAGTAGGTGGTCTGCTTAGTGGAGTCGAAATTTCTGAAATTCCTGAAGTTTCAATATTCGGTGGCGGGATGTAGTAACTTCCTGTTGGTGGCGGGATGTAGTAACTTTCTGTTGGTGGCGGGCGGCTTTTATCGAACCTGCCATTTTTGAAGTAATTCGTTTCGTTGAAATTTGTAATGGTTGGAACGTCGGAGATAGTCGCATTGGCAGTTGTACTCGTTTCTGGTAAACTGGCATCGTGAGAATTGTGTGAGATTTCTTGTTGCTTGAAACTAACCAAAGGTGGACCAGTCAAAAAGTCAGTTGTCCCTGAAATCTGTCCGGGCAATAATAGAGCGGAAGGCTGAGTTTCGCGGGTATTTAGCAGTGATACCGAAGAGAAAGGATCCATGGTCGTTCCGTGATTTGTGTAGTTCCGGAACACGTCAATAGGCGCGACATCCCCAGAGTACGTCCTTTCAATTTCAGTTGAATTGTAAATATTTGTTGATTGAACCGGAACCGGTACAGTTGTAGGTGGAAGATGGACATCAATGTCATTCTTAATTTCTTGAACTATAGATTCATAGAAACCATAAGCGTGACCACCAATTCCCAGTAATTAGGAAACGGATACCAAATGCTAACAAATCGAAACCGCGTTAACAACGTTTAACAACCGGAACCCGGAACGTTTAAATTCAAAGCGTATTAATGACTAATTAAGGTGAATGGAAAAAACGGTGACACACTGGATTTAGAATTTAAACAAATTTACATTATTTAAATGTCGAGCACGTAGTGAGGTAATTAGGGTAATGGAAAATGAAAGACCGTCCGGTAGGTGAGCCATCCAGAGCTCATTAAGGTGTGAAATATAAAGCATTTTATATGAGGTGGAGCGGAAATCACATCTATGAAGTTTGTAAGCCATCATCATAATACTATTCGGCATTCATTCAACGTTAAGAGAGTATTGCACGGTGTTTTAAAATTTCTCATTTAATAGCAGAGGAACAGTATTTCCCATCTTGAGCAATATCCGGTGTAATCACCAGGTAAATATTACTCCCACCCTAAGGTAATGTGCAAGTATTAGTATTATGTTACCAGGGCACTACATGTTATTTTCTTTTTACATCTTAATCTCTTGTGTGATTTGTCACTGATTGTTTTCTTGCTCTCGGAACTGGTTTCAAATAAAACCATCTACAGATCCGCAACGAGTTTGTTAGTAATTCCTCAACTTACACGTAACGAGGGCCAAGATCAGTGTCTTATTTAAAATGTGTTCTTTTGAAACGCAATCAGTTTTTACTCTACGATTTCTTCTCATATTTGCCTTAATTACAAATTCAGAATGCATAGTGAACTCGGGAGTGCGTACATCATCACAACTACCAGGTTGGACGGATTCTTTGAATTCTTCTTAATAGAATAGATAATCTTAATAAAATAGAATAAATGTGGTAAAGAAAGTGTTGTTTTAACTAATTTATTCTCCAGTTTTCCAACAATCACAATTTTGGCAATCTCCAAGTGAAAATCGACAAATATCTCGTGATTTGGATCCAACTGGAAAAGACCCACAAAACGGTTAGTCAATTTTTAAAAAAAAAATAATGTTCCTTCTAATATTGTTTTGTAGAAGCGTGTTCCATTCAAATAGGAAACAAGAAAGTCTTCCCCAGTGGCATTTGAAAATTTGAACAATTTATATTATATCCTTCCGATCTCTAAAACGTCACGACTCACGAGTTCCATTTATTCTGAGCCATTTCGTAATAATAACGAATGTAAAAAATATTATTTCAAGCTATTGTAAAACAACCCCAAACTAAACTAAATTTCATTGAGTCCGGTCGGTATTTTTTTTAAAATTTGTTCCACAAAGTTATATACACAAAAGTCGTTAGTTCAACTCATTAACTTTCACTTCATCAATATGCAACTTTTCACCTGATCTTCAATTTTACATAGATTTCATTCCACAAAATATGGAGCATCTTTCGAGTACGATAAGCATTGAGGTAATGTGAGCAACTAGTATTTCGCATTTGAAAAATCCATTTGGAATCTCATTCAATACATTTTATCTGGCACAAAAAGCGGATCTTAAAAAATGTGTCTGGAAAACGCGGTGACATCATTTATTTCTTGGTAAAGAATGAAGGGAAAGACGATGAATTTGTTCGTTTGAATGTTTCTGATGAGAACGGATATGCAAGAGAAATTCCACCGACCGAGTAAGATACCCTTTATAATTAAGATTTATCAAGCAAAATTAATCAAGTAGATAATGTCCTACCACTCCTGACACAACAGATTTATTCTCCCAAGTGGTTCTACGAAAGAAATTTCAGTCAGAATGGATTATTCTGTCAATAATATGTCAAGAAGTCCCGATCTGGTTACGATTCAAGCAAGAGGAAAGAGGAATACAGTCATCGTGAAGAGAAGCCCATATTACCCAGGAAATGACGTAATTGTGCAAACAATTCCACGTAGAATTATTACAAAAAATAAATAATTACAATGCAACTCATTAAACATTAGAGACTTTTGAGAATTTTATGTTTATCTCAGATTAATAATTCTTTTAGTATGATAATCAGTTTGGTGAACAAAACCCGAGCTTTTGTTATGATCGATACGTCACGGGGAATTGCCGGTACAGAACAGAACCAGAGTATTGCTTTCAATATGAATGGACAGCATACGCCATTGTTCAAAATTTGGGAGGTGAATGACATTTACGTATTTATTACTTTGCTTATGTTATCCTATTTTAATTTTTTCCTATTCCCAATTAAAGATATAAGTAATAATATTTGCGGCATGGAGTTGCTCCTAGAAAGACCTGCTCCTATTTAAATACTTTGAGTACAGGTTCCTCCTACCGACTATGCTCAATGTCTAAAATACGATGAAAACTTTTCAGGCTTTCAAACACTTCGGTCAATTCCGGAAGGACTCTTTGTACCAAGTACTCCTCCCGGACCAGGAGCAAAAGAAAGAGTTCGAGTTTGGGTCAAGACTTCCTGTTGTACACCGTATGTACAAATTATAAGTTCAGATCCAAGAAATCCAAATTTTGGAAATGCGTGTATCGTGGACGTAAGGGGTAAGGATTGAAAATTGAAATTGAAGTCATAAATGAAATTATGGTCTTAAGATAAAAAATAAGAATATATCTTAATGTGAATTTGGTCTGGCTAAAACAGAGTTACAAGGACTACATCCGGCAGAAATAGCTGGGATAGTGGCTGGAGTAGTTTTCCTTGTCATCATCATCATCGCGATTGCAGTCCTCATAATTCGTCGACGAAGAGCCCAAACAATTTTAGTAGGTCACAGTCGTAGTCGAGAATGTGTGTCGCGGGAGTGACAAGTTAATTCCGTTTCATTTTTATTAAAACAGCAAAACAAAAATTCTATAACATTCCGCCCATTCCGCCTTGTTCTTGGGAGGAAACATAAAAATGTTCAATAATATAAAAAAAAATGCCAAGAACAACTCTTGCAATCTCAAAAGAAAACCTGCGTGTAGTTACCAAACCATCGTTCTTATCGTAGACGCGAGGTATTGCCATTTTTTATATCCATTTATCTATTACTATTTAATGTATGTGTTACATTGATGAGTGTTGGGAGTATAGTTATTGTTGATTGTCATAATTTAAATAGTAAAGCGAGCAATGATGTATGTGCATTTCGTAGAAAATTCTTAACTTTGTTTACACTTCTTGTTAATGAAATCTAGTCGCGATTTCTCTCTTAAAACTTAACACACAAACGGACAAACGTAGAAATCGTTCTTCGTTTGAAGCTAAGAGACGAAACTGTAAACTCATGCCTTTGGAAGATTAGTCATATTTCTATTATTTCTGTAGGAGCAAACTAATCACTACTGAAATAACCTTGACATGTCCTCAATACCTGTAAACGGAAATTTTTAAAAAACACAGAGAATTCCAGATCATTGTTATATATTCAGATCATACAACTAGCAATATTAGTTACATTATTTGCACTTATCACCTAAATACCTTTCTTTCGGAATCGTGCATGTTAAATGAAGTAATGTGAATTTGGAGTGAAAATATAATATAGTGTGAGAACCAAAAATTATGATCACATTAATTAAAACTTTGCAACCTTGCCTGGATTCCTGGATCGTAAAGTGGTTCAGGCTTACCGACACTTATGATAAAACCCGAAAAGGAAAACCCGGAACGCCTTTATCAATTACGTAAAAGTAAAACCGGGAAAGAACGCCAAAAAGTCCAATAGGAACTAACAAGGGATATACCTGTCCTGTGTACCAGGCTCGGCACCAAATTTTCATTTTATTAATCCATTATTCGCATCCCCTGAGTGGGGTTTGATATTTTCGAGTACAAATGAAATACTTTCTTCCGCCTATCTTTTTGTTCAAGAAAGTTCCTGAAGTCGTGTGAAAGTTGGAAAGCCATGGGTTAAATCACTTGCTGTTTCTCGCGTTTTTCATTTCACGTCTATGATGAGAGATATTCATTATATGCATTACAGAAAATTTTAAAATTCGATATAATTTTTTTTTAATCAAGATTTTGAATACCAAAAAACTCAAGGAAACTCAAAATCTAGACAGAAACAACAATTTTGACGTGAAATTAAAAATTGAGCATGCATTCGGACGCATTGATTTTTCAACTTTCGCAGGGGGACCTTTGGGACTTTTTTGATCAAAATTTCCAAGATACATACGATGAAATTTTAATCGATTTAACAATCAACCTAATTTGACGGTTCAATAGTTTTCGCAACAGGACAATCGTCTGTAAAACTTGTAGAATAACCAATGAAAACTGATTTCGATTTCTGAGTGCAAAATGAACAAGGCGAACCGAACACACACTAGGAACAATAAATTACCTTAATTAATTTGAGAAAAAGTGGTAAATACTACCTTACCTAAATCATCATCAAGGGCAATCGGAACTAGAGCCGGACTGCTGTCTTCAGCTTCAAATGTTACATTAAACAGTGAATTTGTTACTAAAGGTCGGTCAGTCATTTTTTCTTTAAATATCACTCAATAATTTCTCACGAGCAGTATGAGTAAAACAAATTTGAACACTGATTTGCGAATAATTGATAAGAGGGAAATTACTGCTGGCTTATCACAGCTGTTCTCTAC
>JAQFYE010002388.1:0-18187 GCA_034694305.1 Protaphorura glebata
GCGCTTCCAGTTGTACTCGTTTCATTAACTGACAGATTATTTTAAGATTCGGCATACGTTGTGAAGGGGCCTTTGACCCTTCCCGACAATGTCTGAGACCAAGGTTTGACATCCCGTTTTAATTAGAACCGGATGTCAATCGCTGGTCTCAGACATTGTCGGACATAGCTAAGGACCCTTTAATAACGTATGCCAAATATTAAGACAGTCCGTCGGTTAATGAAATCGGTACAATTGGAAGCGCATTGTTTCAACCATCGTTTCGCTTGTCGATACTTTCTAGTGCTTACCAATCTTTTCGACTACGCCTCCGTTCCTTTCGACGGTCAGTAGCTATAAATCATAGTTTGCCTACAACTCTCCTTAAAAAGCCTTTCGCATCTCTACTGCTCGCAGTTTATTTAGTTTGGTCTTTAGCACACCTCAGTTTGCCGTTTTGCTGTTGTAAGCGACATAATACCTTATCTGACGTTATTTCAAACTCTGATATTTTATCAATAAATATTCGGCTTTGGATTCATATTATTTGGCTGATTCGGTGATGACCATTTATTTTTTTATTGTTCATAATTATTACTTCGAGCGTATTGACCGATTTGTGGTAAACATTAGTATTTTCAACAAATTCACTATCGATTTTTCAGATGAAATATTTTTCTTCGACGCCATGCGTCGGAGATTCTGAAATACGCGTTTTATGAGGACTTTGCCGGGTTGCGGTTTCAGCGTTTTCTTGTGTTTCCCCAGAAGGGGGTAATCCGTAATGCGATTTTCTGAGAAACAAAGTCTGGAAAGTCTTCGGGGAGGCTGACTGACAAGTAACGATTCTTTTTACCACGGATTCAGAAGAGGATTTGGAAGTCTAAACATTTCATACTTATTTGAACTGAATTTGACCGGAATAGCATGACTCAGGTTGCATGAAGGTTGCCCCTGATCTGAATTTTACGTTCAAATTTTGTCCCTATGAGAAGCAGACACGGACTTTCCCTTAAAACTTTCTCCGCAGTAAACCAATAATGTTGGGCGCTTTTACTTGCAATAATCTCGTGCGATGCATTGGATATCCTGGGTTAGGATGATCTTCAGCTTCAGCTTCAGCTTTCTCTATCCAGTACCCTAGTCTGGATAACAAGGAAGATGTAGATGTTCGGATTTGAACTTTGTCTGTATGTATCTTTGGACCGTATGCATGCATAAACATTCTCATCATCTTTTAATGAAATAAGTTTCTATAATACAACGAGCACTCGAGCTGAAATATTGTGTTTACAAAGTGCCCCAAGAGTTCTTAATCATGCAAAATGTAAACAAGCTGTGCGAAAGACTGTCGTTTAAGTTCGACTTATGGGAAACTTTGAGCTTGCAAGTTGGATAGACCTTTGGACGGCGACAAATTTGTACCCAGCTAGACTTTTAATGAATTTAAAGCCCAAAGCAATTCAAAGAGTAACTTCAGTATAACAAATTGGATTCACATTGTTCTGTACATTGTTCCTGGTGTGTAATGTATCCAACCCACAAAATCGAAGTGGCAAGTATTAGAGAGATTCAAGTCGTAGCATTGTAAGAATTCACCTGTTCATTGAATTTGCATTCTGGAACACTCATGGGTTAATTGCAAACAATACATTGTCAAGAGTTCACCTCAATGATGGGATAATCCAATGATTCGTAGCAGATGCGAAAGACGTTTAATAAAAAATCATTTTAAAAATAATGGAAAAACAAACACTTTAGTTGTTGGAACTGGTCAATTAATAATATCAAAGTTGCGGGAAAATAAGACAAAAAGGTTACTAATCGGTTTTCAAAGTTTCGAAGGCGTTTCTGCGCATTTAACCCAAAGAAATAAGGAGAAAGCTTGAAAAGCTGAATTTTGCCCGACGCTTCATCTCTTTGTGTTTGCTTTGTGCGCGTGAGTGCTACAACAACACTATACTTAAGATCCAGTTTCAAATAATTTTTCCAACTATAATTCTAATAAAGTAGCAACATTTCAACCCATCGCCATCACTGTGTTACTTCATTTCATAAACATTAATTTGCCACCTGCTCACATCCAACCTTTTCTAAATTAATAACATCGAGTGCAACAGAAAAATCTTCTTCAAAATTAATGCAAACAAATCATTAATGAAGTGCCTGCCTGGAAAAAAAATATTATTGAACACAGCTTGAAGCACTGCTTACAAATTAAGCCATTACCTACATCATTGGACGAGTTCTGTTAAAACTCTACATCACAGAGCATTTACATGCATACGCACGGACACCCCCTTCGTCATAAATTGAATCGTGTTAAAATTCGGTCCAAGGTCATCAAAAAGAATCAGAGGTCTAAGGATTGAGAACTCAATTTGTTCTCCTGTCTAGAACTACCTCCTTAAATCACAGTCCTTTTTTTCTACAGGATAAGAGATTCTGAGCTCCGTCCAACCAATCATTCCTAAGATACTTGGAAAACAAATTAAAGCTTTGAAAAAAGTGTGGACGTCTACAAAGACGAAACTCATCAATTAAAAGTGACCTATAGTTTGAGAGGAGTTTATCTGAGTCCCAAGGATTTCATTAATCTCTGGGTTGGTCATTAATCTTTCTCTCCTGATATCCAAACTCATCTATCAGTCCAAGAATAAGAAACTGAAACTATCATGCCAAATTTCTGTCTTACCATGGAATCACGTCAGATTGTCATACATTTCAGACACATTTGTTTCTTCAATTTATGTATTCGTTTTATAAAAATCGCGCAAATCAAAGGATTAGTTAGTTCGGAATTTCAATTTCAAAAATGAACGTCTACTTACCTATTCAATCACTCTTTGACTTGTTTTTTTTAATAAAAAAATTTAGTGACACACAAATTCTCAAACATTCGAATTCGTGAACCGTTGAAAGTTTCTTAGTCACAGTCGGAACTGGCGACACTGACTGATAAATCAATGCAATGTCTTTGATATTTATGTTGTGTGAGTTCTGGAGTTGGTGACTTGAATAGATGCGTATTCAATCCAATCTAATTCAATAAAAATTAAAAGAACAATCAATTTGGAGATTTGAGCATATCATAGATAACCACAAGTAATTTGGAAGACAAGAGATTTGTAGAGATTTGAAGGTGTGGTTGTCTCCTCCGTTTCCCGTTCAGTGGTTGAAGGGCAGGATTTTGCTGTGGTTTTCTTTGGTCCGGATCCGTGCCCTCACACACAGACTGGCAGTTAGGGCAGACAGGATGGCCCTTGACAGGTCGGATTTACTCCAATGAAATATTACAAGACAGACCTTTGTGAAAACCCGGGTTTTTGTTCTGCGTGCTACGTGCGGAAGCACTCAACGAGAAATCCCCTTTTACATTCATCCTCGTTTCAATTCTAATAAATGGTAACAACCTCCTCATTTCAAAGTTCAAATGAGACGACGAGCAAGCATTCACATCAACATCAAAAGTCATGCACGCTTAGCCACTCTTTACATCAGACTTTCACAAGGTAATCGTCTCAGTCGTTTCGGACAACATAAACATTTAAGACATTAATCAATACAGCATGTTATAAATGTCGACATGCTTCCTTAGTGTCAATATTGGATATGGAGAAATATTGCCAACCAAATTTATATTGATATGAGTTTGTGGATTTTGTAATTAGTTATGAAAACTTCGAATACCCTTTTTGAGTTTTGGTCGGCTATTTATCTGGTGTCTCATGAAATTTCGATACTATCGGATGTTAAAATTTTGTGCAATTTATATTCAGGAAGTTTTATGGCATGCCTTCTAAACGTCGAAGACGATCTATTTAATACCAAGTCGGGTTTCATTGTAATGAAAAAATGGTTCGGAATCCGAATCAACGGAGGCCAACTAAGGTCAATATCTCAAATCGGGCGAATATTTGTTTATAAAGGTTTACAAGTGGAATTTTTTGTGATACGTTATAAGTATTATTTTTAGTGCAATTGACTTTGATCTAAGCATCGTTATTTTTGTTCCAGAAATATGTGTTACAATTCTTCCTTGCAGCAGAAGTAAAGGGGGTTAACACCGGAGGCTCAGAAATTATACTTTCACAATTTCTTGAAATTGAAAACATACAGTAGTCTTGCTCCCTAAAATAATGGCACTGACTGTCTTCTAAACTGGTACAGATTGCTCTTAGGGGCAATTAAAATCTGGACTGCCATGATGTTTATTTCATTCTAGCAGGGATACTTCATTAGGTCAAATAGACAGCTAGTACACATTATTTGCTTACTTTCACTTTTCAGTAAAATTGCAGCTCACTGTAGGGTACTTTCCTTGTGAATGAAAATACACTCTGAACCAGATGATGAAAATGCATTTGAAATGAATCAACTTTTAGCTGAGCTCACCAACTTACTAACCATATTCAAAGTGGATAGTACCCCATTCCATTGATTTAAAACCAGGATGGTGAGATGAATCCAATGAATGTCATTTTGTACTATTAACTGCTACTATGACGGCGACATAATATTCTATCATGCCTAGTGCAGCGTTTGAATCACCTCCTTATTTGCTAGCCATTGCATTATTACATTTGCATCACATTGTGAATGAATTGCCCTTTCCTTTTCATCTATAAAATACATTTGACAAGAAAAATTGACTCTGGGAGCAGATGTCGAGCACTTCAAATAATGGTAGAGGTAACCGTTTTAATTTATTATTCACAAATAGGCCTGTCATCTGGATATGTTGCATAATTAGCAATATGTGTGGATTAAACTGCTATGGTAAGGTCAATTTTAGGGTGCATATCTGAAACGTTCAGGTCAGGGCTGTTTTTTGCTTTACCTTATTTTGGATCTCATAATAAAAAAATGACCGGACGAAATAAAATAAGACGATGAATGGCTTCTGGAATTAAATAATTAATCATACTTTATTTATAACAGTCAAGGGTCAAAACTCTTCAGTACCCTAATGCTAAAGGTGGTCCCTAAGCGAATTTATTTGTTTTGTCACATAATCTGCAGATCAATTCGATTTAAGTTTGAACCTTGTTTGAACTAGTCTTTTTTAATTCATCCTTATCTGGGTTTCGCGGAAAAGTCATTTGAAAATTATTAATTTTTTCAAGAATTAAAAAAAAAATTAGGTGGTAGTCTGATAGTTTGAGATATTCGCTATAAAAAAAATAATTCGATTGAAATGTATACAGGGTGGTTCATAATATTTTGCTCTCCCTCCCGCTGAAGCCTAAGTATCCCAGAAAAAGTGATGTATACATTTTGTAGATTATTTTATGTAGGATCTGGCTCAATATTTAAATTACTGATCAAACTCTAGGGGCGAACAGGCACTTTGGAATAGCAAAACACAAGAATTGATCTATCTCTGCTGGGTTTATATTTTACCTAGAAGAATCTGATTTGTAATGGAAAATGAAATGTGATTTACATATCAATGGCTCGATATTTTCCGCATTTAATGTGCATTTCACTTTCCTGACAGCGACAGCTTATAGGTTGGGCAGAGAACAGGGTCAAATAGTTATGAACCACCGAGTAGTAATAGTTTGCTATTGTGAGAGCGGTCATACCATGGCTAAAAAAATAATTTAATTACCGCACCCTTCGAAAATCCATCCTCACATTACGTCTATATGCTAATTGATTGTCTTACACCTCATAATATTCATATGAGAAACAGCTTAAAGTTGAGTAATACAGAGGCGCTCGTTTCCTGGAGCTTCTACATGGAATCGTATAAAGGAGCGTTTTAACCGTCTGTTAAGGCGAGTCATGGTGTCTCGACCGTAGCTGATCCCAAGAACTACCATTCATTGCAAGGAACCGTAGAAGTCATACATATCTAGATGATCGAAATTTAATTCCGATTCCAGAGCTGCTGGTAGCGAGTGATATTCCTCAGACAATGGGTTTTATGAGAGAATGATCGCCCTAATAAGAGGATATTCATTTATTTACAAAGGTTTCACTATATGTATACAAAATTGGATCTAAAAAAGTGAAATATTGTGTATCTATATTTTTGCATTCTCACCTTGGCTTTGTTATTTCTCTAAGAAAAAAAATAATATAGTTTATATGACTCCGCATCGAAAAGAATTCTAAAAATTCGCGTTATGCGCGTTGGACTGAGCAAAGTTCAAAAGAATTTCTTCTAACTGTTTTTAAAATACCTAGCGTGTGAACTTTTTACTTCAAATGATATTAATATTATCCACAAGCTATATTAAAGTACGTTCAGTATAAAAGAATTCCAAGGGACGATTCCTCAAACAGAGCGAAGAATTTTTCGACGTGTCCGTTTTTCGCCTCAAACGATATTAATATGATTCATATGCTAAATTACAACGCTTTCAGTACTCAAGTCCCGTGACACATTTTAACTGGAATCGGTAAACACGCGTCAGAAGTCAAATAATAAGTGACAAGTTTTGAAGTACGTATTAATTTGAAACTTTGAAATTACGCTTTACGCTTATGAGAATACTTTTCACTCAAAGTTTTGTGATGAAATGTTTCTTAAATTACAAGAGGGCACGCAACCGAAATGAATTTACAAAGTCTCACTCAAATCGGATTGAAGATCCGAGGCCACCCCATACAACATGTAGTAAAATTCAGAATTAAAACCTTCGGATTGCCTACTACATGCGTGTTACGGGCAATTCAAGAAAGCCGGAATCTGCCATAATTTAGAACTCAATATTGCCGTACTTCGTACTTTCCAAGTGGCAATTATTTTTTCGAAACTGAGCTTTGCAGTAAATTATAAATATTTTCTTACTGATATAATTCTTTGTATCGTAAAACTATATATTCATTAGCTCACCATATCAGGTCAGTTTTTGTTTAGAATGGGTTGTCTTACAATCACCAATTTGACATGCTACAATAATGGACTGACAGAATTAATCTGAAATTGATAAATTGATCTGAAATCGCAGTTGAATATTTAAACTCAACAACGTCTCGTACTACAAAGTGTTAGCTCGCAATTGAAGTTTTAAATAGATCTCGAATTTAAGTTTAATTTCGCAGTTCTTTCTTTGATGGGCTCTCCGTAACACATTCATGAAATTGAACAAAACGTAGGAAATGAACGAAATAGGATATTGTTATTGTCAGGATCCAAACTAAATGAAAACTGAGAAATTACTTTCGTTTAATCTCCTGGAATCGTCCTTCTAGGAACTTGCATATTTAATTAGACGATTCTCTTTTTTCTCATTCCCTTTGCCCTTCAAGTTCAAATAATTGCAATTCTCTTGTTCCTTCAACCAGTCCGTGCACGCGTTCGTGCGTAGTTCACATTTTGGAACTGAACTAAACTCTGGAAAACCTTTTGATGGAAAAGGAAAAAAAGAGGAAGTATTAAAATCCCGAGTCAAATGAGCACATCTATTCTTGAGCAATCAAAATTTAATCAAGACGTACTAAAAGTTGAGATGTCCTAGATGGTCTTGGGAAACTGAGTCAGTCGGATTGAGAGATTCTCTTATAATTTAGACAGTTGATGAGCTGAAAAGCACGCACGGCAGTCAACCGTAGTAGTCGTAATAGTCCAACTTATATTGTAGATTGTAGATTACGACGTAGACCCTCCACGCAGTTCTTAGCTTATGATAGGAATAGTCAGAATATGTACAAATGTACATAGTCGGGGAAGGAAGTAGACTTTTCCAAATTATCAAAATTTGACTATCCTTTTTTTAAATTAAGCTACCAATTTGGACCGGACGGAACGAATACACCGCTTTAATCAGGAAACTTGAAGGAAGAAACTCACTATGCAGTACTGGCCAGACCCAGGATCGAGCCTCGTATCACTGACATCGCAGAATCACCACTACGCTATCCTGTCTTGATATATCTATGCACTCTACTAAACGTTTGACCAAGAAAACACTCGCTTAATAACATATTTTTCTTTATATCCGAACTCATATTTTGTTAGTATTATCACAATTCTGTTTTTTGCAGCAGAAGAGTTTCAAAATATTTTTAAATACTATTAATAGTAATAATAATATTAATTAATATTAATTTTTAAATAATTAAATTGAAGGACTTGCAACAAAATTAAAGATTTCGGCAGGTTCGATAATGATAATGAGATAATGAGAGTTCTCGAATTAGTTTTAAATGAACTGAATTCGAGAAGGGTAATAGTAATTCTGCCGCGACAACTGGAAATTAAGCACGTGTTTAATTTCGGAAATTGGATCCAATACGGTTAAGGGATTTAAAAATCCATGAGAATTTGAATTTATTATGCGTATAATACTAATTCAGGCATCAAAATTCAAAAATAAGCACACGTTCAAATAAGGTTGAGAGAGAGTTAAAAATTCATGAGATGAACGGAACGAGTCATGTTCTAAGGGAAGATGCGTCTCCTGAGAATTCCTCAACGTACTTCAATAAGATTATCTCTCGGAAAGGAGTATGTGAAAACGTCAGCAGAATCTCCAGAATGACACTATACAATTTGACATACGATGACCTGGAATGTCAAATAGTAGTGCTACTTAGGACTCCAGTGCCTCTCCAGCACCCGTACCTTTTTACGTTTTTGAAGGAGGTTGGAAGCCACGTTTAATGCGATCTCCAATCCTCACTTCCGTCGTTCGTTTATACACAGGGGACTTTAGAAAAGGCTCTTAACGATAAATTTCGTCAGAACTTTAGCACCGTGTATAACTAGCAAGACTTTAAGAGCAGTATTCAGCATTTCTATGGAAATTCTTTCAGACAACATTCCATTTCTTCTTCCCACGTCGCAATATACAGTCAGCAAAGAATTAGAGAGATTAAAGTTCAAAGTACATATTCATTGAAGCTAATTAACTAGCTCCTGAGCACGTATCGTCAAATAGATAATTAAAACTTTTCCGTGTAAATTCATATAATGCTCAAATAACAAAATTTTCTACGATTATAAAATCATTGTGTTTTGGCAGTTAGGAAGTTCAATATAATTTTTTGTCCTTATTACCTCGCTATGTTGGGGGGTCCAGTAAATGTGGTAGCCGGTGTTACCAACGACCGAAGTACTAAGTATCCTGTGTTCCATGTCCATGTGTTATTTAACAATAAATTTCATTTGAATTAAATAATTATATTTGTTATCTCCAAATTAATCCATGTAGTAGTGTATTGAAAATATACAATTTATTTGCAAATATGAAGTCCAATTGTGTACATTATACCGTAACCAGTACCTCAGCGTCATCGTGTGTATACTGTTGATAGCTCCGATGTGCGATTTATTGATGATGATGAACCAGGGTCCAAGTACTTAATTGACATAGCCAAAGGCCGAATCAAAATGTGCAATTTATTTTACACTCATATGCATTGCTTTTTCCTTGTTTGGTCTCATCATAAAGTTTGTTCTACTCAAAATTAAAATGATGTAACCAACTATAAACTGAATCGAGTTGTCGATTCCACGATTGTTATCGATTTTCATCATCGACTTCATGTTTGTTAAAGATAAATTAAAGGTAATTCCGATCGAAAAATGGTGGTGTAGGTTTCTGATAAAAGTGAAGGCAGAAGAGTTTCATCGGAATTTTTAAATAGTAGGTAGGAATACTATATTATTCGTGCCATCCAAATTGATCTTCGGTCGGCTCAAATTGTATTGTTATGGACTTTCCAATTCGGCTGGAATGTTGGGAGGCTGCACGTTTTATCTTTGTTCCGAAATTGTAGAAGAATTACCAAGTAAGTCACAAAAGCCGAAAATATCTATAAATTGGAACAAAATAATATTGTTAGTTTCAAAGGAAATATTGTACAGGAATTATTGTGCAGACACTTTGCAGTGCCCCCAAATTTTTCTTACCGAAGTTATCCACTGACGGTTGAAACTAAAATAGTAACTGCCTGAAATGTGAGGTGGGTTGACTTGAACTCGTGTGCACAACATTAAAACCTGATAAGCATGAAAAGAAATGGAAAACGTTTTCCGAAATCAAATTATAGTGGAATTTTATAAACCCTTGAAATTACCTGATATTTGAGATCAAACTTTCGAATCCCACCCAAGAGTTTCTCTAGAACCAGGGTGATTTTCTTACATTCCACTGTCAGCAACAAAGATTGGGTTCCGAAGAGATATGTCACACTTGTAAATACGATGATAGACGAGAAGGAAGTAATACTCGTCGTGATTCCATGATGCCCAAAGGCCAATATTGAATATGTGTACGTCAAAATCTGAAGACTATTGGTGAAGGCTTCAATGCATAATTTTGTCCCGAAGAACCGATTGAATTTTCCGACCTGATCTTCAACTTTATGGAATAGTGTTATTAATTCTGTAATCCTATCTTCTAAGGATTTCTTCTGATTCAAAGTTTTCTGCGAAACTTCAAACATCATTTTTTCGTTTATTTGACATTTTTCTATATCCAGGCGTATTATTTTAAAACACCCTGCGTAAATTCTTACAAAAAATATCATCCAAAAGCAGTACACTACATGGAGGAATTCGAGTGCTGACAAAGAATGCCGCAAAGTTTGAGACACAAACTCGGTCAAGCTTTGTTCGAAACCTTCCAGAAATATCAGTTTCCAGAAAAAAATAAGTATTTGGATTATTCCGAAAACCGCCTGAAGAATTGGAAGGAAAATGCAAAAGACGATAAAACGGTTATTTGACTTTCTAATTTTTTCAAAAACAAACGAATATTCCTTGAGCATGAGAGATGGAAATTTTGACAACAATTTACAATTACTTTTCCAAAATTGGAGTGTCACACTTGTAGTCAATATTCCTAAAATTTTAAAAGCGATGTCCACAAAGTTAAATATGCCTCCAAATGAGGACATCACAAGTACATCCGCACCATCCGTAATCCCTACATCCTTAAAGATGGCATTTGAACTAATTGTGTAAACGTACGAGACGAAGAAAGAGAAAAGTAGTGCACTGTATGGGATAAGGTATGGGATGCTACACATTTTGAGACTCAATTCAGATGAATTTAAAATTGTGAGAGGGAGGTACCCAAGTACTTGCACTCCGCGAATCGCCCATTTCCCAGTTCTAATAAGAATAAATTCGGCGGTTTGTAAATGTCGAACCTCAGAATACATTTTGTGCTTATAGTTAACTTTAAATTCAGAATTCTGTGGTAACAGTTGTAATGAAATTATGATAAAAATTGTCACAGTACTTATTTAGCCTCCGACTGCAGTAAACTGCTAAGTATTCAAACTAGTTCTTTGAAGTGCCCTAATTAATTAGCTATTCCCTAGTTGAATTAATACAACAGGTTTTAGAATGTTTTAGTGGAGGTGTTTAATCAGGTAATTGTTTAACCAGTAAGGAATTCCTGCAGAATTCAATTTCATTAATTTTTATTTGCAATGTTTTACGCTTCACGTCTAATATTGTTTTCAATGAACAGCTCAGAATATTGTATTCGCGCACAATGTTGAAGGTTAACATCACACGATAGGTTCATGTCTAAACTAATTACTAGAAATTGTCCATCCGTTTGCTTGGATTGGTAACAGACAAACGCTGGGGATAACTAGAACTTTATTTTATAGACAAATCTAGAGCACTAATACGACATCCTTTGTCTAACGTTTCTAAGGCATACCAAGAAAATTATACAGAATCGATTTGATGGTG
The DNA here is from genome assembly GCA_034694305.1 of Protaphorura glebata. NCBI lineage: Eukaryota > Metazoa > Arthropoda > Collembola > Poduromorpha > Onychiuridae > Protaphorura > Protaphorura glebata. The sequence continues at coordinate 11,648 of JAQFYE010002388.1, forward strand.
AGAAGATGAAATCGACTTCTGTTGTATGACAGTATCGAAACGCAACCGACTCGATTTCAACGATGTACATCTCTAAATCCAAATCCAAAATCTGCATAGTAATAGTAGACGGACTAATTCACATTATCTTTTTTAATTTTAGACGTCCAGTCCTTTCAGTTCGTAAAATCTGAATTAACGTAGCTGCACTCACGTAGTGCATAATGGCTAGAATCGATGATCATCTAATTCTTCAAGGTTGAAGGAGTGAAGTGCTGCATTTCTCGCCGGCGTTCCGAAATTGGACAAGAATTACAATGTAAGTGACGGTCGCGGAAAATATCTGCAAATCGAAGATCAATCGAATTTTGCTCATGTGGAATTAATATGCAAACCATGCGCTCTCTCGTCGTTCCTTACCGAAGTTATCCATTGACGACTGAAATTGAAATAATGACTGCCAGTAATCTGAGGTGGGTTCACTTGAACGCGATTGCACAACATTACAACCTGTTAAATTAGAAAAATTTAGGAAATTTCTCAGGTTTATTTTTGGAAATTGTCATTTCTGTTCAGGAATGCACTCATGTATACTTTCTCATTTACCCTTTCTTATATACAGTGACAGTCACATGCGAATATTTATACAATTAAGCTTAAGCTGAACTTGAGTAATAAGGTACCACTGTGGACAGACAACATAATACGTAAATATTAAGTGCAAAATACAAACAAATCACTGCAAGAATCTGTTCCCGAAAGAAGTTACCTGGTGCTTTAAGTTGGACTCTGGAATGTTGCTAATGAGTTTTTCCAAAACTTGGGTTATTCTTTTGGATTCCATTGTTAGCGACAATGACTGGGTTCCCATGAAGTAAATCAAACTTGCAAACGTTAGAAGAGGTACAAGAGCCGAAACTTGCCAAAGATTAACCGATCCGATTGTCGTAGCGAAATAAGTGTTGTTCAATAACCATAAAATGCTCATCAAGGCTTCAACGCAAAGTTTGGAACCAAAGAAATGATTGAATTCACAAATCTGATCTTCTATATCATAGAATAGTGATAGCAGTGTTACAATTCTGTATTCTAGAATTCCCTTCTTATTCGAATTATTATTCGGTGAATTTTCCATGATCACAGCTGGTTGGATTGAATTAGTCAGGTTTTTATCTAATTCCAGGTGTATAATTCTGAAACACCCTCCGTAAATTCTTATAAAGAAAGTCATCCATATGGAATACAACACATGGAGAGATAAAAACGCTGCATACGAGTACCAAACAGTATGGGCCAAAACATCGATCCATACTGGTTCATAACCATCTATCAAAATCCATTCACCGAGAATAATGGCGAGTTTAATTACACCGTAAGCTACTTGTATCAGTGGAAGGCAAGTAGATACAGCTATGGAGAAATCGTTGGATTTTTTAATTCCATCAAAAACAAACTCATATTCTTGGAGTACACGGTGTGGAAATTTTGACAGGAGTTTAGAATTATTTCTCCAGAATAGTAGCATCTTATCAGTGGAAAGTATTCCCTCGATTTTATAAATAAAATCCACTATAGATGAGAGGGTTCCGAAGAAAGAAAACACAAGTAAATCCGAACTAGCGATAATCCCTAGAGCCTTATAAATTTGAGTGGAATACGTCGCGAAGAAGTAAAAATTCGTAAATGCGAATGCTTGCAAAATATATGGCGTGAAATACGGCACACTGTAAATATTAAAATTCAATTCCTTGGAATACAAAACCGTGAGAGGAAGATTCCCTAATGCTTGCATTCCGCGAATTGCCCATTTTCCCGTTCTGATGAGAATTGCTTCGGCTGATTGAGTGTGGATGGCTGCAGAATGCATTTCACAAGTTTTTGGATGAAATATATTCTAGGAGAAACTTTTTAAAAATTTTTGGAAGAAAATTAGACGAAACAACTACTGCACCTTGTGTATGAGTCACTCGAACTATGACTTTCTGAAATAATAGAGAAACGAATAATTTACATGATTATGTGGTCATTTCAGCAATAATATAGGTCAAGTTTCAATTAGTCAAATTTTATTTGCACGCTAATGTCTTTGCTAGTAAGTGACAATACGATAAACCTAAATGCTTAACAAGAGAATATAATGAATTACTACACTAATTGCTTCTTAAAGTCAGAGATCAAATAGGAGTGACAGTGACATTATTATCGATATTTTCGACAATTGATGTGAATGTTGACGTAGCACAATTCTTGTCATTGTTTCGGAATTGAACTAGAATCACAATGTAAGTCACAAAGGCAGAGAATATCTGCAAATGTAAACATATTAAACTAATGCCCAAATGCTAAAACCTAAGGTGGCGCGCCTTAAATGTCTACCAGCTTGACTTACCGACGATATCCAGTGACGGCTGAAATTGAAATATTGACTGCCAGAAATTTGAGGGGGGTTAACTTGGACACGGGTGCACAGCACAAAAACCTATCAATGAGAAAAACATAAAATTTGCAAAATGATATTTTTATTTCAGCAGATTATTAATAATTAACTAACCTGATCTTTGATACTAAATGTTCGAATTTCACTCATCTGTTTCTCCAACTCTAAAATAATTTTCTTGCTCTCTAACGTTAGGAATAATGACTGGGTTCCCATCAGATAAATAACGCTGGCATATAGTAGGAGAGGTGTGACGGCCGCGAAGTGCCAGTAAGTGATGTCTTCCAATCCGATAGTAATCAGGAAGTAACTGTAGTTCAATACCTGCATAATATCTAATAAAGCCTCAATGCACATTCTTGGTCCGAAAAATAAATTGAATTCACGAACTTGATTTTCTACTTCGTAAAACAAAGCTACGAGTGCAGTGATTCTACTCTCAAGTGACTCATTTTGATTCTTATTAGCAATCTGATTTTGTTTCTGAGACATTCCCAACATGTCTGTGGGTATGGCAGTGGTGGCGTTATAATTTTGACATTCTAATAATTCCTTATGAATTATTTTGAAGCACCCTGCGTAAATCTTGATAAAGAAAGTCATCCAAATGGAATAGCCAATATGAAGTATGGAATAAGCGTACCACACACTTTGAACAAAATATGACACACTTCTAGGTTTGTACCAGCCTTTCCATACAGATTGTTCGATTGGAAGAGAAATTTGTATCAAACTGTACACAGTTTGGATTATCGGAGGAGTGAAGAACATAATAATGAGGCGATTATTAGATTTTCTAATTTCTTCAAAGACGCTTTCATATTTTTGAAGTAAATGCGTTGGGAATTTTGATAGAAGCCTACAGTTGTTTTTCCAGAATTTGAGTGTGACTTTTGCGGTTAATATTCCTACAAATTTGAAAGCCAGATCTGTTAAGTTAGCAGTAGCCCCAAATAGTGAGAAGACCAACACATCAGTGTTACTACCGATCCCTCGAACCTTAAATATTTCTGGGGTAGTGCTTGCGTAAATGTAGGAAGTAAAGAGAAGATAAATTACTAAAAAATATGGAATTAAATTCGGTATGCTGCACACTTTAAGTCTCAATTTGACCGAATTTTGAATGCCGAGGGGAAGGTATCCCAATAATTGTACACCACGAATTGTCCATTTTCCCGTTCTTATGAGAATTGATTCAGTGTTCTGAATGTTGACAATTTCACTGATGTGTTTGTTGTACATTTCTGTAATGTAATTTATTTTTATATTTTAATAATGTAAAATGCTCTTCAAATTTTAGTAAATTCCTCAGTAGGAATTGGTAAAATAGTGGCAGGAAGTGTTCGCATTAACTACGAATTCGAACTATTAGTCTATTCAGATAGGAAATAGAATTTTCCTACTTAAGATTATTAATTCATTAATTCATTACCACTAATCAGCAAATATTTGAGCTCAGAATAATTATTCGAATTGTTTCAAATATTTGTACCTTCACTCATGGGACAAATGAGCGCAAAATCCAATTATGTTTTGTTTATCCAACACTACGAGCACAAAATCCTGTTACGTTGTATTACTTGCTAACAAAATTCCGAATTCTCAGGATCGGGCGCTTATTTCGTCTGATCTGAAGTTTTCAAATCCAGACGAGCCTAATGAAGTCTAGGGATAGGGATACGATATTTCAGATTTTTTTCTTACACTCGCTTATCGGTAAGGAAGAAAAATACACAAAATTCTTGCCTCTATGTATGTCGGATGAAGTGGAATCTATAATCCTGATAAGCCATGATGTTCGCTATATTTTACATGTTATTTGGCATTGAAGTCAAAAAATCCATTAGAAATCCAACTAGAGAAATCAAGTACGAGAGCGACATACGTGGGGTTAGACTGTGGGCATAAAAGTGATAATTAGTGACCACACCAAGGTGAGATGGTCAATCAAAGGCGGAATACATGGAACCAAGATTAGAAATTAATGAACAATTCCTTCTTTGCTTGGTGTTTGTGGTTGTGGTAAGACGGGACGAACAATTTATTACTCACATTCGGTAACTCAAGTGGAAATATGGAAAAGTGGAAATCCTGACCAAAAGTCAATTCATCAGATCTCAGATCAAACTTATTTAATGTGACCGGTTTATCTCTAGAATAAAGTCATTCCTACTAAAAGTGTACGTTCCCAATAATTGCGCCAGGAAAATACATTTTTGTAGAGAATTGGTTAGCCTTCCTCATGGTTTAAGAAACTATGCGCTATTAGTGGGGAGAAACTTCAGTTTATGGATCAAACACTCACCTTGACGATGCGGTAAAGGCTGTTTGTACTGCTGGGCTTGGCTACTTACTACGATGGAACTATTACCCAGTTGCATGTAAATCTGAAAAATTGAATAAATAATATCTCTTTGCACATCTTCCATAAATTATATTATAGGTTGGGAGTAAAGTCGTCTGACGTCATTTCTATTCTTACACTTCTGTATTCCCCTTGTTTTATGTTCCTTGAGAGTTTGAATTCCTTTGAAAGATGAATGAGAATAGTTTGACCATGGTTATGGGCTATTACAAACTTCTGTTTACTTTACGACACCCAATTGTAGAGATTAGAGAATTAAGTGGGACAAGGGGTGTGTGCATATGAATGAATGGTACTGGTAAAGGATCAAAGTGTATACCATCATCAAAGACCAGCCTAGACCCTAGACTTCTTTAGTTTTACGAGCTAATTTATTTCAATGCAAATTGCTGGGAAGGGGCCACTTAGATGGTTCGGTTCAGTTATTGTGAACTGCCTTCCTTGGTTAGAACTTTGCGAATTTATTGTTTCTCCCTTTCAGGCTAGACACACGCCGAGTATAGTAGTTAATCTTGATGTGAGAGTCATTTGCGGATTTATCAATATTATGTTTAGCGTTAGCCTTTGTTTCTCTTGTTTCGTAGCTGTTGTCGTGTATATAATTTCATTAACGTTATTGTCACTGTACTTCATTCCTGGTATAGTGCTAATAGTCAAAACTAATTCTTTTAGACGCATTGCTTGAAAGCGAACTCTCATCAGTTGTTGGTGAAAGTTTGCACGGAAAGTGAAAGGTGCTGCAAATCTAGGATGACTAACCAAACCCTTAGGTGGCAAAATGTAAATGACCTACGTATTACTTGAAATACGTTTTTAGATATTGTTTATTCTATGTATTTATTTGAAAGCAAACTCTGCGTCGAATAGTTTTGAAGGTTTGTACAGTAAACTCAAAATCCACTTATTTGAAAGAAGATTTAAATTTTAACATTTTCTTTTCTATGTAGAATATTGCCTAAAATTGTCGACATTGGTTCTTCATAACTGCCACTCGTTGTCAGCATATCGAGTTTTCTTGACTTTACCAAGGACTTCAATTTTGAAGCAGAATTGCGAAAACTTTTAAACCTCTATTTCAGGGAACCATATTCCGGTTGTTAAATTGTGGCTGCGTTCTACATAAGGTAGCGGTTCAGAATATAAGTCACGACGCAGCATGGATCTCCCGACACGGGACCCACATTTGAAATGTCAGCTTCTGAGCAACATTTATTTGTGTCTTATCGACTTGATTTTCCGTTTCCAACGTCTGATTGTCTTATTTGGTACTCATTTTTATTGTCTTTATTTTTCATCCACTGAGTGCCAATTTATACATTAATATTTTATATTCATTAAAAACATTTCATCGTAGGTTATTAAAAATGAAGTTAATGAAATCCAAATCTTAAAATTTTAATACTATGTACAGACTTTCAAATATTTTTAGAAGTTGAGATTTCATCCAGTTTCTACCACAGACCCAAGTTCTTCGGCGAACTTTCACTATTTCCCAAATAGTGAAGTAGTGGTCTCCAGTCCCAGATTCTATTTAAGGCTTTACTGTAATTTTATTCGGGTATAGTCGCAAGCACGTGGAAGGATAACACACATGACAAAGAATTGAAAATTTTCAAGGGTGAATTCCCATAACAACAGAAGAGGCTAAACAAATAAATGAATGCAAATGTGGCTTTGTGGCACTTAAGGAGAAGAGAGCAGGGTTATCAACAAACATTCAGGGTGCCGAGGGAATCGCGAAAATTTGCGACAAACAATC
>JAQFYE010002389.1:0-18182 GCA_034694305.1 Protaphorura glebata
AACGAGAATTAGTTACCTCAAACTGCATTCATTTACTTTCAATACAATTCAAGTCGAGTTTGAGAAAATATTTACATCGAGAAGTCAAGTAGTCTATACCCGCCTTAAAAAAATTATGGAGGGTATCGAAAAGACTTTGTACATCCGCTTTCACTTCCCCATACTCAGAATAAAATATTCCCCTGAAATGTTTTTCAAAAGGTCAAAATTGGTAAAAATAGTTGGATGCATGGTTTTGACTATAGAGTTGGTCCGGTGGTTTGGATAATTTTATTTTCCCAGGGCAAATTGTAGAACTTCGACTTCATGAGCCAGTACGTTGTCATTTTGAGGAGAAAGTCCGAAATTCAGACTCCACATTTATTTATTTCGGAATGCGTACTTGCAATTGGCCACAAAATTGCAATAATATATACCATGAATTATATTTTCCAGTGGTATAAAGCAGATTTGGTAGACGCCGAAGAAGTCCCTGAAAAATGAAAAACAAAACGTGCTCGTCGGATTTGGAGAAAATATCTTCCTTAAGTGGAGAACATGGCTTGCGTTTACAAAATAGAAAATCTTGTTTTGACTCGGGGTCATGATGATGAACCCCTGTCACATGACCTATCACAATCCGCGACAAAATAATTTTTTTGTTAAATTGATGTAGTAATCATTTGCATGTTATCACTCGTTTTGCTATTTAGTCCGTCGTAAGCAGCCTTATACCGGGTGCAAATTCTTCTAACACCAAGTTTTTGAGTCAAAATTTCCAGAACCGAACTAAATGATATCTTCAAGTCATTAGCTAATTCCCTAATCATAAATCGTTGCTCAGACTCATCAATTTTTTTCAAGCGAGCACTAGTTATCATCATTTTTGGCACAAATAGGTCTGGCAGGTGTTTTTTTGTATTTGGCCACGTTACGCCAGGCTTAAAATTTGAAAGAAATTCCGAGACACTTTGAATCGACAGAAAACAAGTAACATAAACACTTTGCAAAATTTTATAGGTTTCGGTTACGGATTTCCCAGGTTTCTTTTTTTAAATCAATCGCACATCTTTGCTGAAAGTACGACTTTTCCTTGATGTATGTCAAAATCAAAATGAAAAATTGAATCATGATTGAACCTTTGGGTAGAATCTCATGAATTTTGGTGTGCATTCCTAAACATCGTCGGGGATTGTGAGGAATTATTTTCAGAATTTTGGGATTAAGACAACAATAAAACGAAACCGAATTCAAGATCAGTCAGCCCTCGTATGCACCATTTCTTTTAAAACCGTGTGTCCGATAATCAGAAAAAATTGGACTTGTCAATTTTCAAACAACAATTGATTTGATTGCAAATTTTCAAACAATTAATTACTGATGAGGTTCGAAATAAAAACTTACAATTTCTGCATTAACTTGAGATAACAAAAGATTGCAATGCACATAACAAATTGTGCACAGAAATAAAAGAATTTTCATTTCTATTTCTGTCGTGTTTTATAGTTGTAAAGCAAGTACACTACATTTACTATTGTTGAGGATTAGATGATCTGTGGATCACAATCACAATTACAACACTGATGATTCTATAAATGAAAATAGTTGAGGCAACTAGAATTCTAAGACAAAATAATATATTATCAAAAAAAAATACTATTTGTACCATTTGTTGTCGTGATTCTGAAGTTCATGTTTGCGTTTATTACCAATTGTATTTCCTCATTCGTCTTAATTAACCGGTTAGTACAGGGTGGTTCAAATTCGTGGACCGAAAACTAATCGAGGTGACGGCTTTCAGAGAAGACTGATATACGACTATAACCTACTGAATGAGTAATATAATATATGAGCACCAATAATTGTGTGGTCGCATGCATGGATTTGAACCACCTTGTACATTAAAGATGACACATTGAACGACTGACGAGTTAATCTCAAAGGAGGATTGCGGACATATGAATACACTTGTAAATAAAACAAGTCATTCGCAAGGTCGCCTTCTTCATTTCTTCTCGTTTACAATTTTCCATGTAGTATTTAAATCTCCTTTGATGGAATTAACTTGTAAAAATTGTATTTTTCGTTTTTATTGTTTTGAATGCGAAGTGCCTCGGTTTCTCAGAGCCAATGCCAGATTTATATTCATTTGGCATGTTGAACCGAAAAGGTGCCCATAATAACTGAGAGAAACTCAGAAAGAGAGGGATTATCCCAAAATAATTTCATTTTAGAATCTCATTTTGACTATAAGATCTCCGTCAGTGGAAAAAATTGTCAATGCAAAGTATGTGGTGATGAAACTAATTTTATTAGCCCTAACGAGGCTTGTCAGCATATACGGGATGCTCACCCTTGCAGGAAGCCTTTAATTTGCAAATTTTGCAACAATGGATATTTCAAAGACCACGAATTAAGCACACACGGCAGAGAGAGTCATCCGGAAAAGTTATTACTTTGCAAGCTTTTAATACAAACCAAATGAACCGTCACTTAATTCGAGCTCATAGAGGTAAAAAGGCAAAATTGGTTCCAACATGTAATATCTATGGAAAGAATTTCACTTTTTTTCCAAAAGTTAACGTTGCACATGAAAAGATTTCACGCAAATTTTTAGCCTTGACTATTATTATGGAGAAACGATTTGACTGCGGTGCATGTGGGAGGAGATTTCTCAAGTCTAAAAATTTATTTCGACGTGTAGAGACAGAACGCAGTGAAAATGTTGACGAAAAATCGAATAAACAAGATTTGTTGAATTCCAATTTTATGCACTGAAATTATACATTTTTGTAAAACTGTGTACGCAAATCGTAACTTTAAGATCCAAAACAAAAGTAATTGATTTGAGTGGATGTTACATTAAAAGTGGTCGTTTTTTGTTAAGAAGGAAAGGGCACTCATTTCATTTCTTGATTCAAGGGCAAATTATGTTCAAACATCGGTGTCTTCATTTCACAGAGATTGGGCTTTCCATTTGTCAATGAATAACATACCCATATTTATTAGGGAAAAACTCCACTGCATGGAGAGAAATACTCAACTCCATCCTGTGTATTGAAACACGTTTGAACCACTGTCCGATGAAAAACATTCATGTCGGTCGTCACGGTCGTCCCCTGACTGTCTTACAATCGTGACACAATGTAATGTAGCAGTGTGGATATTGCTATTTCGCCTAGAGATTTCTTAGCAAGGATATTCCAAATTCTCACATTGGGTTTGAGACGAGACGGGCAGCCAACCATTCCGCCGCTAATTTTTTTCTACTTTCGAATTTGAAATCAAAATATTTTGACACGAGGACTTAGAAATCCTATTTATTTCCAATACCAAGTTTTCAAAGTAATTTAAAATTTTAAGACAATCGTCGTGTCAGTTGGCAGTGCAGTGGTGCAAAATATAAAAGATTGTTGAATCTGTGGTACTGTCAGCGAAGACAATGGATTCTCAGAAACTCCAACCGAATCTCCGGTATGTGCATTTAAGTTATATAAGGTTTATAGAATTTAAAATTGTGAATGATTCTTTAATGAAGGACTTGTTTTTTTAACTGAATATTTTGTACCCAAAACGTTAGACTCGATAGTATAAGTTCCCTAATGCTACTCTTACAATTAGATCCAAAGTTTTTCAATTTTAGAATTTTGTATTTAATTTCTAGTTGGACTATAATCAACTAATTTCTCTGCTGCTGTGTATTTCAGAAATTGTCAGACACGTGGACGTGGAGATTCTGGTGGAATGAATTTTGGGACGGGTTATATATTCTGGTCATCCGAGACTCAATACGATTCTGGAAAACTGTTCGAAGAACTCAGTCAAAGTTTCACGGACTGCGATGCCAATTGCAACATTTGTGTCAATTTTATATTTGCCTTAACTCAACACATTCGAACAGCTCATGGTCAACCTCGCACCGGCACTGAAACCGGAGGACAAAGTGAAAGTCAAAATTCTGAAACAGGAGGAGGTACAAAATATTAAAAATTAAAAAACCAAAAAGTTCAATCATCGATACTGAGAATTCCATTTGTCGGATAATAATTATACGCATAGGAAAGAGGGGGAGGGGATGCAGCTTGGCTCGGCTGGTGGATGGGGCAGTTATATTAAAACCATCGTAAAGAAAGAAATATTCTCACGCGATAGTTTTTTTTATTTACATTTAAACAGAAAAATATTATTAGACTTAGATTCGACGACACCATAAAAAGGTGTGGGCAAATATCACCATAAAATTGTAATTGTATTTCGGATTTGGTCGCTTTCAATTTGACTTAGGTGACGTAGATTTTATAACATGGAAAAACTACACTCACGAGGCGAATGTCTGGGTGTATACTTTTTTTTAGAAAAATCTGGAATTATTTCCATTTAATCCTGATGCGATTTGAAATCTGGAATGGCATGTCACTCCTGACTCGGGGCGCACTTCAGGGTTAGGTCACAAAATTTGACCTTTGCGTTGAATTTAGGAGTTTGTGTGTCGGTTTGTTCCTCCAACAAGGGGGAAAATAGCACGAGCGAGTGACGTCTTAAAATTCAAAACAAATGCCTTTGTGACCTAAACCTAAAATATTCGCCGACTGAAAGTGAAATACCATTCCAGCTTTCAAATCACATCAGGATTCAATGGTAAGAATTCCGGAACATAGGAACCTTTTTTAAGCAGCCTTCGAGCATTGTCGATTTGATTGAAGGAATGGAACCCTCTACGAGTTATTGGTCTCCCTGTTCCACTTTACTCCTGTTTTTATATGTATAATCAAATCCCATAGGTTTAACATCTAAAACAACCACAATTAAACTGGAGGTCAACGAGCAGTCAAATATTCATGAAGAGGAGATGCAGGTTGTTGATGAACAAGAAGAATGGCCACCAAATCCGCCAACTCCAATGAATGAGACCTTGATTGAACCACGAGTTCCAGACATTCCCGTCATCCAAACTTGCCGATTCTGCAAAAATGAATTCTCAAGTTACAACCTCTTGCAATTACATTTGGAATCTGCTCATCCGGTGAAGTTGGGCAAATGCAATGTTTGTGGTTTGGCCACTTCTTTAATGGACCGTAAGCAATACAGACAACATTTACGGTATGCTCACCCTGGAGAAAAAACTTACGGCTGCAGTGCCTGCAGCGCGGCATTCCGCCTCGAGAAGCATTTAAAACTTCACTTTAAATTGCATCATGGGAATAAGCAGACCCATTGTTGTAAGAAATGTGACAAACCATTTCCTAGCAAAAATAAGTTGACCGAGCACATTATTGGGACACATCCAGAAGAACTGAAACGTTTTCCGATTCCAACTTGTGAGATTTGCGGAAAGAAATTTGGAAATCAGAGCGATTTAACTAGACACAAGGTGATGTGTTCTCAAGCGAAAAAACTCGAATGTGAGAAGGAAATTGTACACAATCTGTCAACTGCAACTAATGAGACCTTGAGCAAATCACTATTTCAACTTGAACTCCAATCACACGTGCAAACCAGAACACACTTATGTTCCGAAAATGACCTCCCAACTTCCGGAGTTTTAAAAGCGGCTGAGAAATCTGAATCTGAACATCAAGAGGTGTTGGAGTTGGGGAATATAAAACCTTACCAGTGCAGACTGTGTGGTGTAGGGACTACTTTTACAACAGCTGATGAGGTCAGTCGACATCATCGCGAATCTCACCCGGGACAAAAATTTCGTCTTGTGTGTAGTCTCTGTCATAAGCCCTTTTATAGACCTATGAAATTTAATGTACACTATGAGAAATGTGTAAAAATGCGCTTGAGCTGCAGAATTTGTGAGAGACGATTCGCCATGAGATTCACACTCAATCAACATTTGATTGCTTCACATCCGACGGAAAGTGCGAAATTGGTTCCAACTTGTATTTGTGGGCGAAGTTTTGCTTCTGAGAAAATGTTAACATTCCACAAAAGAAACTATCACAAAGGTGCAGGTCCAGAAACTAATGATCAGGAAACCGAAATTATCATCAAGACCGAAGTTGATCCTCACGAGAAAAGGAAACGATTTGAATGCGCAACTTGCGAAAAGAGATTTTTTAAATCCGAAAATCTTTTTCGTCATCTGGAGAAGAAACACAAAGATATCGGACAACAAGCTTCCAATTCACAATCACATTCATGCACAATCTGCCAATTAGAATTTTCAAGTTCGAAGAAATTATTATCTCATTGTTGGAAAGTACACCCGTAGCCGGGAACTGGAAACGGAAGTGCTGGAATCACTGGATAAACGACATTTTACTAATGGTAGGAAATATTGACTGCACTTGCAGAAAAATCATAATGTTGTAAATTCGAATTTATTGTGAAGTGCAACTATCAAAATAACGTGGATTGTGAGTAAGAAAAAATATACCCTTAAGGATTTATTGAAATAGATAGGGAATCGCAACATTTACATTTATGATATCCACCGGTATCGGTTTGCCGTACTTACTAGTTATATTTTGGAAGGTTACAGTTCGTTCATGCTGATATTTCTTGGCCTTCGAGATAATTTATTTTGGTTGTCTGTCCGACAATATAGATGTGACTATTAGTTAATGTTTACCCAAGGAGGATGGACCGTTTGTTTTAAGTAAGGAGAGTCGGTAACTAGTAAACAACCGGAAATAGCCTTTTTTCTTGCCTGGTCGCGCATCCCATGCCAATGTATTACGGAAACCTGGTTTTGCGACCAGGGTTATTTTTGTATAAGACATTTTGGAATTTAACGTTGTCGGGTGGATACCCACCATGTTTGCGGGATGTTTGCGACAGCCATTGATCTGCAGTTAATGTTGAAGTCATATAGACATTGCATTTTTTGAGTTTTTTTTGCACTTTTTTGTTTGTTTGGACTTACCGGCTCTCTTTACTACCCGTCCACCCTCTTTGTGTTTACCGTTCTTTAATAAATATCGGCCGTCAGAGCTTAATTTGAATCAAATTGTATCCACACTTTCCGTATATCCATGAAGTCTGATTTATACCATTAGAAAAAAATTTGACTCTAAAATGGGCTTCAAGTAGGTACAAATTCCAGGGTCGCCGCTGGTAGTCGCCAAAGGTCAACATGGGTAATATCTGCACGTCCGATTATGGCTTTGTACTTTGAACAGACTTCTCCTTGACTTCGTGAATAATGTTGAAATGGATGGACTATGAGCATCAGAGATGTCACAGGTTGGCGTCAGAATTAGTCAACTGTGCGGTGGTAAAACCTGTGATGACTGGTGACCATTAGCGGTGACCCCGGAATTTTTATCTATTTATTTGAAGCCCGTTGAAACATTGTTCAGGAGGTAAGGTTAAGGACTAGCTCGTCAATCGCTCTGAGGTTGATTCCTTACATTTGCCGCCATGTTGATTTTGTTGACAGCGCGCGCTCATCGCGTCGTAGCTATATGGTACGTACCTCGTAGGACTCGCAATCAAATCTGGAGTTAAACGTTATCTCGCCAAAATTAAAGAAATTACGACCAATAGGTGTGTAACTTAGTTCTGGCACACCCTGTACTTTCGAATTTGATGTCTGAATAGTCCACACATTGGCGTCAGAGGGCAGGAAAGCCTCCCCTCCTCACTGGCTTCACCACTGCGAAGGCGCGAATGAGCGTCAATTTTCTCTCTGTTGTCAAACAACGTGGACGTCTGTCTGTCTGAAACCAAAATTCTGTGTGTATCAGTCAAAGGTCAAAGGTGTCATAAAATGTCATCCCGTCAATCCCGTGAAAAAGAATCAGACTACCGTCGTGCTTGGGAATGGTTGATGTTCGGACAACACGCGGGAGTTCAGAAGAAGGAATCACAATTGAATGATACCCGCCGTGGTGCCTTTACAAAAAGACAAGAACAAATTGTGGCAAAGAAGAAAGATCTTCCTGAAAACACTGAAAAGGAAACCACCACCCAGGAAAAGAGCACATTAGAGAACCAGTGCCACAGTTCCCAATGCCGCAGTTAAGTCGTCAACGAGAACTTTAAATTGATATTGCGAATAGACTAGAGGTCATTTGGAATTCGAGGTTTCGAATTCGCCCTATTTATAAATAATTCCTAACCTTATTCTTTACTATAATAATTGATGGTTGGTAGTTGACATGCATGTCATTCCACGAATGTGTGATAGATAGATAAAAGGCTTTTTTTTTTATTTGGTCAATCTTTTCAGAATAAACTGTTGTAAACAAGAGGACCATGTGTGTGTGATAACAAGAATCATAACAAATAAACTTCTTACACTTAAATCGAAGAAAACGTAATAGTAGTCCAATAATTCACATCTACTATCAAATATTCCAATCTTAAAAGAAGACATCGAGGCTTAAGGAACTTAAAGTCACAGATCAGAATTTTTGACAGTTGCTCAAACGTTGTGGATCAAAATTTTAGGCAGTAGCTCAAACGTCGTAGATAAAAATTTTTGGCAGTTGCTCAAAAGTCGTATATCGAATTTTACAACTTTTTTGTGGACGTTCGAACAACTGCCTAAAATGTTGATCTACGACGTTTGGGTAACTGCCCAAAATTTTGATCTACGACGTTTGGGTAACTGCCTAAAATTTTGATCTACGTTGAATTCATGAATTCCATAACCCTCGACATAATCATTTAGACGTTTGTTAGTCCTTATCCTTAGTCAACCAAATTCTTAATCCGTCCTTCAACGGCTCCATGTCTTCAATTGATTTCAGCTTCGCTGCTAGAGAGTTAAAAAGACAAATCGCTCTATATTTGTAATTGGTCTGAGAGAATGCACTCACACTCACACGGCAAAGTTTGTCACGGTTTATCGTAACGAAATATTTTCTCATTTTATAGATTCTGGCGATGGCGATTGGAATTTGGCTTCACTGTCGACGCTCCTACAAGAAGAAAGAACAACATCTATTAATCCAGAAGGAGGAATCCATTCTGAAGATGATTTTGAAATTGGAACCCGTTCCAGTTCCTGTGTTGGCATCTACGTAAGTGACCAACATTTATTTGAAAGAAATTATCTCAAGCTCTACAAAAATGGTTGAGACCATGTATCTTTTTTTTTACTAGGGTTCCGATGAAGAAAAGTTAGAAAGTGTCGAGGTTTGTAATTCGGACTTTCAGGAATCTGGACTGAAAAAAGAAGGATGATCCTCTCAAGTCTCAACATCACCTCGCTATATGGCATTTTAACTTTTGATTACTATTTTCCACATAAAGCGATTTACCATACTTGTATCGAATTTTGGTGAGCGATTTCTACTTTAATGTAGGATTTGCTTCCCTTAATTGTAGCAGGTTGTTTTAAAATTATGTTGAATAAAAACTTTGGTTCTTTTATTCAAACTAATGAGACCAATCTTCTGGACTGACTTGTTGCAGTTGCTAAAATTCGTTATTATTTAGTATTAGTGCATCACCTTCAGATTAGTCGTCTGTCGCCTCATTAGACGAGATGATTCAAAAGTAGTAATAATTAAGTCAAGCCCGTCAAGCGTCTATTCGAATTTGAGGTATAATAATTTCTATTTTAGTAAGCTGTTACCAAAACCAAACGGTACACATGTCTGTCTGTGTCTGGAATGGAAAACCTGTAAATATTTCCACTAACATTCTCGATAATAAGAAAACAAGACTTCACTTAACGGAAGGAGAAATGAAAGGAAAAATAGTTCTTCAGGCACTTTTGATTATGGAATGAAACAAATACTATGTCATTGAACGCCTTTAGAGGTCAACATGGGTTTTCAAGCGAGTCATACTTGCGTCAACCTCTAGCTAGCGCCGATCCATCTTTTGTTCACTCGTCATTAAACATCGTCCAGAAGATAAAGGGCAAGACATTTCATTCCAGGATAGTTTATTGAGTTGAATAGTTGATTTGTTGGGACTTGATTCCACTGCGTCCCGACGTCCCGATTTATGGCATCTGCGAAATACATATCTAGGGTTGTGCGGGTAGACCCAAATATTAAATACCCGGGATTGCACAACCCTAGAAATATCACATTATCACTGCACCCCGAATTTTATGTACTTAATTCATACATTGGTGGAATGCTTAATCCTTGAAAAAATACTATGATCAGCTTACAGGCGGGGATGGATAGAAATAATGATTAAAAATAATTATCTAATATGGGCTCTCAGCACAATGTGACGCTGACGCAATTATTGGACGCCATATTGATAAAATAAACGGGACATAGTTACATCTTTGTATTTATTGGTCAAAATTTTAAGTAAATTGTAAAAGTAATTGAGAAAAATATAAATTCAGTTACAAATTACAATTACACACAATTTCTAAAGTATTTAATTACAATTAAAAATTACAACTGGGATTCTGAAAGTAATTAATTGCAATTACAATTACGTAATTGTAATTGTATTTTGTAATTTAAATTACAATTACCAATGTAAATGTAATTGACCCAAGTCTGCTCTTTAACCCGTTCTTTTTGTTAAAGAACCCAGCAATAAATGTAAAATAAATGCAATGTAAGGACCCAGCAATGGGAAAATGTGTGACGAGAAATAAATAAATAAATAAACCTTAACATAGGTATTAGACAATTTTAAACTCGATGCTCATCCGGTTTTCGCGTTTTGCCCCCAAATGGTTTGGAGCGAGTGGCCGGCCCACGTGGATTAGAATTGTTTTTGTCATCAATTCTTGGATTTATTAGACGACGAGTGAATTCGTTTGAGAGTTCCTGTCTTGGATTTTTTAACTGACTTGACTTTTTATTACTTTGGACATTTGGCAACAACAATTAAACGTGGAGTGACGTGACGTGAGCCAGGAAGAACACGAAGGGCGTTTAAATCCATCACTTCCATCAGTCCATCCTCAAATTTGGAGAGCAAAGAAAGAACGTGATTTCTTCAACTTTTTTACATTTACAATTATGAATTAATTCGCAGGACTTGTCTAAAATACCTTCCAAGTTAAAACGAAGTTAAGTTTTTAAAAAAAACGATTTCATTTTTATCAAGGAATGTCAATATCCATGTTGTATCATTTTTAAAACGGTGTGTCGCTGTGTGTAGTGCATGAACTATGAACATTAAGTCGACAATTAATCCGTTAAAAAGCAAATTAACGGATTGATGAATTGTCACACGGAATACTTTTAGAATAGTCAATAGTTCCAACAACCAACAAGACATTTCCTAGAATTACATAATGCAATGCTGTATGCGTTTCGAATTTTCAGTCAGAGTTTGCGTATAATTATTCCAAGTATTTCTTTTTAAAACTTTGTTCTTTATAAATTAAATTATAACCTGCTGAATATTCAAGATTAGACATCATATGAGATGAGCACCTCTTCAAGAAATTCAGATACGAGAACGAATAAAATCTAACCCCCTTTGTTTTTATTTTGCAGGTTAACAGTGAAGGAAAAAATTACATGGCCATACTGGAGTTTTAAACAATAGAGCAGTGCTTAAAATAAATACGGGAAGACTGTTCAATTTACATGAACGTTCACTTTCACTGAATTGGACTGTCGTCAGAAATTTCTGACCTGGATTTTGGAAGAAAAGAAGACAAGAAGGATTTTACGACATGAGCATTTCGGCTCCTAAAGACACTGAAGGTCGTTCCTCGGCTGATCTCAACGAAAAACCTCTGGGTATTAATTTACAACTATCCACAATTTATGACCTGACCTCTGATGTGAACAATCAGTGTGTAAAAATTAGAGTAGTATTTTTTCATGCTTTTTAGTCATAACAATATTTTGAATCAGCCGGCCTGTATTGTAGACCATACCTTATTCCAGCTATTTTGTCTACTTTACTCATTGTCTTATCTATTCAATTCATTTTTCATTATATTAGTCAATTAATCAAGTAGTCGGTCCGTCCGTGTATTGTATCGCAGTACAGGTTATTTGGTCATTAATTGTAAATACGATTAGAAAGCTATCAAAATCATTCGTTATTTTTTTGTAAATTCATTAGTGATACGGAAAAAATGGAGGAAGAAATTCAGCACCGAACCATGGACTATTAAAGAGAACTATGATTTAGTCAAGGCGGTCAATCTATTCACTAAGCCCGGCAGCGATACGAGTTGGTATGACAGACTTTTGAATATTCTAAATTAATAAAATTAATCAATTTGATGTCTGGGAAAGGAATTATTAAAAGATAATGTGTTTTTAGTGGTGTTTTTTTTCAAATTTTTAATATTTTTCCGTCGAACTCTACAATGATAATAATTGTGGCAATTTTTCAAAGAATTATATTGTCTGAGGAATTGCTTGTATATTATGGATATGATTTCTTCGAATATTACACATTTTATTTAATTTAATTTTTTAGGTCTGACGTGAGTGAGAAACTCCTTGCTGTAAATAATGCAAAGACTCCGCGCTCCAAAGACTGGTACACTCCGGAGCGTTGTGCTGACCAGTACGAGTTCGCGTTACAAGAATATGGGACAATACTTCCAGAAGTTCAAAAGGATGAACCTCGACTCATTAGAGCTATACGATTCCTCACAGCTGGTAATATTTACTCCAAATTTTTGTTTCTCAACATTTCCCGTTCAAAAAACGTAGGAAATGAAATATACTTACGCTTTCTATTGTTTTAAAGAGCACCAGAGAATTCAGGAAGTTGAGTTTGCTTGTAATGAAGCGGAAATTGCGAAAATAAAGAAAGAATTGGCGGATCTTGAAGCAGGGGATAACGATGATATTTTGGAGGAATGGGAGCAGGAATTCTTGGCTGAATTGTTCGTCTTTCTTCCTTTCTACCTTTAATATTTTATAAATTATTTCAAAGTACATCACTTAATTTTTTTTAATCCTGTTTACAGAGAATCGATGAGAAGCGAGGAAGAACTTATCGATCAGGAAGAGCCTCTACCTAAAAGAACAATCGTGGAGGAAATTTTGGATATGGGTGATAATATTGGTAACTACATATATTACCTATACGTATTAGTTTAGTTTTACCTAAAATTAAAAATATGTACATATTCATAAATTAAGAGTTCACGCTTCAAATTTATACAAATAGACTCACGTAGGCGAGACTGTGCTTCATGTTACAAAACAAACGTTAAAAAATTGGAGATGCTTAAATTTTCACTAAATTGAAAAATGCAATCCACGATCTTAGCGAAAAAATCGACTTGCAATGGAAATGAAATAACCCCACGTTAGAATTGGCTGCGCGTTGGATATGTTATAGCCCTTGAACTGCTGAATAACTTTTGTCAGGGTTCCACCTCCAGAAGTCGCACCGTTTCGGCGCTAGAAATACACGGGGGGCATGTGCTACGTCCAGGGCGGATTCGGCGAAGCACATGCCCCCATGTATTTCTAACGCCAAAACGGTGCAACTTTTGGGTGTGGGATCTTGACAAAAGTTGTTCAGCAGGTCAAGGGCTATAAAATATCCAAAGCGCAGCCAATTCTGACGGGGGATTATTTGCTGCGCCCTTTGTGCAGTATCCTTTCTCTAATTATTGTTAAAAAATAGATGGTATCATGGCAAGAATACAAGCATTGTGGGAGGAAGAGAATAAATGTTCATATAAGGATCCTTGTGCCAATATGAAAACTGAAGCTCTTGTGGAACCTGTGCCTTCTGTAACCAGCGGTGGTGTCGACGAACTAAAACTGGAAAATGAAGTATCAAATGTTGAGAAATTGGAAACGGAAGACATCGAAGAGAAAATTACAGGAGCCGAGAAGGTTAGATGAAGTGGAATTCGAATTGCATTAGTATAAGCAATAATTCAATTCAAAATTGTAAATAACTTTCCCATTTGGACTTTTGCAGATCCCTATTCGAACAAATGTAACCGAGATAAGTGGAACAGAGGGAGAAGTATTAGAAATAACAGAAGTGCCAATTCCTATTGATGACGAGAACGAAGCAGTTGTTCCAATTCCAACTCCAACTGCCAAAGCTGACAATGAATTAATTCTCGATAAGAATACAGTGGAAGAATCAGTAAATGCTACAGCTACACCCAATGAGAAACAAAAGTCGTCAAATCTTAAACTCCCCGAATCTGTCAAGGAGAGTGAGGAGTCTGTTGATATAAAACCGGACATTTCTACAATCGACATAGGAATTCCTCTTCCTCAAGAGAAAACGGCAAAATTGAATGATATTGTTCCTGCTGTAGTTTTGAACAAGGAGACTGGGAAAGTGACGGTAAGTGTATTCAAATTCATAATTATTTATTTCATCTAGAAAATTGATTTTGAGAGTAATTGCTAACGTTAACAAATTAAATATTCACGGAGCTGGATTAAAAATAAAGACATGAATAAAAATTAACTTAATTATTTCATCCGCGATTTCATTATTTTAATTTCTAAGATGAAATTGGAATACAAATAAATTAAATAAATATGTAAATTAATAATTGGAATACAGGAATTAGTAGGGATTTTCTCGCACTGACACCAAATCGTTTTGGTTTCCCCTAGCAAACAGTACGCTCACGCTCTGAATGGGTGAAGACAATTTTGTGGTTTGATTCTGACTTCATACAAATAACCATTCACGTTTCTCTTTTCTCAGATTTCGGACGAGGTGAAATCGGAAGAACCCGAGAAGATTGTAGCGACTGAAAGCGGAACAAAGACAAATCCTGAAAATACATTGAAAGTTGCGGACATTGAGATAAAGATAGAACCAGAGTCCACCGAAGATGAGACGGTTGACGAGTCTTCAAATCTCAAGGAAAAGTATCCAAAGACTGTATTAGAGTTACCGACTACACTTCCACTGCCCGAACCATCGAAGAGAACACGAAAATCCCGAAAATCAGAAATGATGGATACGACACGAGAAAGAAGGACTTCTTCTAGAATACAACCACCACCACAACCGACAAATAAACCAGAGTTGGAAAAAGAAAAAGAGAAAGTCAAAACCTCGGAATCTGATCGTCCTCCTCCTCCGCCCACGGGTAAGGTCTCAAAATTCAAAATTAGCTAGTAATACAGAGTGGCACGTAACCTTTGCCACCCCTCCTTCAACCCAATCTGGGTGAGTCGTCGGATAAAAGAGAGATATACATTTGTAGAGAATCTTATTTCGGATCTAAGGAAGCTATTCCATTTGAAAATCCGACGTGCGTAGCGGCGCTGACAAGCGCTTAAGTAAAAATTAGAATTGGCTTGAATAACCAGATTTTTGAACGGTATTTTCACAGAAACGTGCCCAAAATAATTTTTCTCGAAAAATCTCGATGCTACCTTTTTTACAATATTTTTTGTAATTTTTAAAATTTTATTGGACCGGTTTGGAAAAAGTCGGTTTTTATCTGGCAAGGTATGTGCAGAGAAAAATCTGATTTTTTTTGCTGTAAAATGCCTTGCCAGTGAAAAATCGACTTTCTCCCAACCGATCCAACAAAATTTTAAAACTCGCAAAGAAATATTGCAAAAAGGATAGCATCGACAGATTTTTCGAAATAAATTATTTTGGGCGCGTTTCTGTCAAAATTCCGTTGAAAACTCTGTTTAGTCAAGCCAATTTTTACTTAAGCGCTTGTCAGCGCCGCTACGCACGTGGGATTTCGAATGGAATTATAATTTTTAGGAGTAAACGTCAGATTATTATGTGAGAATCTGGGAAATTTAAACTTGTTCATAATTTCAAAAATTAAATCGATAGCCAAAGCCAAGAGTGTTCTAGCCGAAACCAATACTTAAAACTTGGCTCGATTTCGAGTCTGACTGGACTTTTTGGTTCACTTTTTTTGAAAGCTAATTTTACTTCCCATTCGTGATACAGGCTTTTGTTCATGAGATAATTTTGACTTTTTCTCTTAAGTTCCAGATATTAGTGAGAGTGCTAATGACGAAAATAAGAAGGAAGGTACCGTTCCAGTTCCAGCAACTGTTGACGTGACCCCTGATAGTTTGAAAGTCAGCGATGTCAAGATTGAAATCAACGACGAAGCATTTTCACGTAGTACTTGCAGTTCACCAGCTTTTTCAGACATAAATGTCAAAGTGTAAGAAAGTCAAACTTCATTTTGAACACATTTGAACAATGATACAAATTTTAAGTGAATAATAACACATTTAATACTTATTCTTTTGTAGGGATGACGAACAAAACAAAGTGTTCAAAAAATCCATTCTTTTGCTCCATGCAAGGATCAGAAGTCATAAGAATGCTTCACTATTTCACAAACCAATTAAAGAGGAGAATGCACGGGGATACCATCGTAAGGTCTTAGAGTAAGTTGGAGTTTCAGGTTCTATTAAATATCATATTAGATTTTATCAAAGACAGATTGACAGATTCACTCTAAATTTTAATTTAAAAAATGAAATTTTATCCGAAAGCGGAAGCTGGAGTACAGAATTAATTAAAAATGAATTCTTTCTTCACACTTTAGACCCATGGATCTGTCTAAAATACGGAAACGAATTGAGAGCGGGCAAATTAATTCAATTGAAGCTTATGAACGGGATATTACTGTCATGCTTCTAAATGCCACGATGTTCAATTCAAGCAAGTCAAATATTAGCATTCTTACACAAGAAATGGCCATTGATGTTTGGGATCTCATTGAGGTAAGTTCACTTTCGTTCACTTGCTATGGAATTTTATTTTTATTTTGTAATTGTACAAAAATTCAGACTCGAACCGAATGAAACCCGGGTTTAAAATTGTTTTCAGAGTTTAAACAAATTTTAATTATGTTGATGTTAAATTTAAGAATCTCGGAGAAATTTATTATATATATATTTTTTTTTAAATATTTAGGACTACAGGAGCACTCAGCAGTTACTTCAACTAAGCACTCCACAAGATTCGGAATCAGGTGAACCTTCACCTGTTTATCCTATCCGCCGAACAAGAAGACGAGACTCATCCATGACAATCGTAAAACCAGAAACCATAGTCCAGAAACTTAAAAAATCATCTGGAAGACTGACTCCTGGAACGAGTTCGAGGAGGCGGGGAATATCTGAGAATTCGGATTCAGTTCAGAAAGAAGTGGACACGAGTGGGAGAAACAGAAGTGAATCTTTGTCTGTGACCGGGACAGAATTGCCTAAACCAAGTACGCCAAGAAAACGGACAGGATCTGTGAGTGATAAAGGTCAAGGTTCAAGTCAAGTTCATGGAAGGACATTCAGACACAAAAGTGGATCTGGAGACGGAGATGAGGTCAGTTTACCAACGATTGGAAGAGATTTACGAGCTGGTAAAACTCCTCAAGCTTCTACTTCATCAATCAGAGACGGGTCTTATAATCCGGACACTCCGAAGGCGTCCGCCACTGTCGTAGAACATTCCGAGGGTACCGAATCCGGGAAGTCAGAGAAAATTACGAGAAAGAAGCGTCGTCATTCCAATGTCCAGGTTGAACCAGGAAGTGACCAGGAGACTAAAATTAAAGATGAAATTCCAGAGGGCGAGGTCGTCACTCAAAAATCTGGACTGAAGCCTGGACAAACCAGTGAGTTTTATTTTATCCCCTTCATTTCAGGTTCAACTTTTGGTACAATTTTTTGTTTTAATTTTCCACAATCCAATGAATTATTCGTTTCTTAATAACTTTACAAAATCGTAAGTTTTAATTTGCTAATTAACTTGTTAAATTGAATTGGACAAGCGCTCTTTTCGAAAATTCAATAGCAGTAATTAATTATTAATCAGTAATTCTTCCATGCAGAATTATTTGAATATTTTTTAAATCAAATTGTATTTTTTTCAGGGAAATCTAGACGTATCTGATTCCTGCGAATCGTCAGTCTCGAAGTTTGGACCTGCTTACCATATCGTCTGTAATTGACCTGTGGTGTGAATCTACTTAGCTGGGTGAATATTTTTAAATTCCACTTCAGAAGTTTTCAATTCTTTGATATATATTTCTTATATAATTAAGTATTACCTATGTTCGGTAGTATTGGATATTTCTACCATTTTTAGCGATCTTATATTCAGGGATTTACTGACTGAGCGTAGTCGAGCTTCTACATTTACACATTTTTAGGAAATAAAAAGTTCAAAATTCTAAAACATGATTTTAGTTTTTATTTCAAATAACACGATGAACGTTTAATATTAAAATTGCGGTCAAACTTTGACAAAGACCTAAAGACCTTAGTGAGTAAGCGCGAGAACTTTTTTTTTTTAAATGAGCTCAATGAGCCGTCGTGAAAATGCAGGCCTTGATGAGTTTGATGGAAAGTGACATGTCCGGA
>JAQFYE010002390.1:0-18171 GCA_034694305.1 Protaphorura glebata
AAATGCGTTTTTAGTGCTGAAAAACACAAGAAAAGATATATTTGAAATTGTAATTTGAATTGTAATTGTAATTGAAAGTCCAATTACAATTACGTAATTGTAATTGTAATTAATTACATCAATGATTTTGCATGTAATTTGTCATTGTAATCAAAATAATTTCAAAAGTAGGCTGTAATTTGTAATTTGTAATTAATTACATTTTCAATGTAATTGACCCAAGTCTGAAAATTGGTCGGAATGAAAGTATACTGGTGCAGCAATTTTATAATTCTTGTAGCCCGAAGCAAAGTCCGTATTCTACTTTCCTTGAATTTCAAACATGCCAAAGATTTGTTCAGAATCATACGAAATAAAATTTCACTTTTTGACAATACGGCAAAATGATATCAATCTTAATTTCGATTCACATTTTTTGTCACTTCGACAAGGCCAATATTTGTCCAATTTTGGTAATAACCGGCCCGGTTTTGGCCGACTCTGAGAACCGTGCCCTGCTCACAGATTGCAATGCATTCATTTTTGCTCATTCATGGCCGTACGGGTGTGTGCGTCGTATGCTATACAGTAGATGTATACCGGGCACAAACAGACAGGGTAAGGTATTTTTCCAAGCCAAAAACAATGGTTTGATTGTTATTGAACGACTTCCGGAGATTCTACCAAAATCGGTCTCCCCACTAAATTTACAGGGGTCTCCCCCCTCAAATTGAGTCAATTGTTGCCCCCGTCTGCTTCATTCATGGAAAATTCCGTTCCCAAATAATGTACCTCAAACCATACGTAAAACTTTCCATACGCGTATTTAGCACATAGGCGTACACATGCGTTACCCTGAAATTTTGCGGTGACGAATTGACAAATAATCTGGTTAAACCGGACCCGGGTTATCAAGTCATGCCAGATTTCAGAGTCAGGGTTGGGTTTTCATATTGCAAAAGAATACATTTCTATCACAGGAGCACAGGGCAGGACAAGAAGAACAAACTTGACCAAAAATATAAATAAAGTGTGGACGTGTATACATTTAAAGGAGTAAAGTAAAATGGAATGGACATATGGTAGGATATAATGTGGGCATATTGCAGGTGGATGTTGAAAAGGGTTACGGATTCATTAGGGGACTCATTTCAAGTAGAATTTCGTGTTGTGAAGGATTGAGTATTAATGTAATATTATTTTATGACGATAGGATGGCATATAAGACAACTTTGGTTTAGACATGTGGGAATTGGGGACAATTGTGAGTATGTACGTTTAATGACAGATGCAAAAGGAGAGTGTTTGACCTAAGGCATTCTATTAAAAATCATTAGGATTTTCTTCATAATGAGAAATTAAAATGAGGACGGGATTTTAAAGAAATGTTAATATTTCTCTTGGCTCAAGATTAAACATTCGGACATTT
The DNA here is from genome assembly GCA_034694305.1 of Protaphorura glebata. NCBI lineage: Eukaryota > Metazoa > Arthropoda > Collembola > Poduromorpha > Onychiuridae > Protaphorura > Protaphorura glebata. The sequence goes on from JAQFYE010002390.1 coordinate 1,409, forward strand.
CGTCTGTCGTCATTCGGACCAGATAGATATGATACCTCGAAATAGAGATATATTAGTCGCAGTCGTAGAAATATTTTACCAGAGCAGAGATCTTATGTAAATCTGTAATCAAAAGTCAATATTCAACCTCTACCGGGATACCAGTTAAAGAGGATAGCCAAAATTAATTACAACTAACCACTTTCGGTGATTTGGTACTAAGAAGTTCGGTTGACAATATTTTTTGGGTATCTTCAGATACCACTATCCTACCATGTCTAATGAATATCTTTTATATATTTTGTAGATTGGAGAGCATATTTTGACTAATTCGGCTATAATCGGAGGGATGTGTACCTGATAATATTTTGCGGATATCAGCTATCTGAAAATGTCCAATGATAATTTATATGCGATCATTCCTTGTTGTACCTGTCGCACAATTTTTAGATAAAGTTGAATTAGCGAATGGATGACTTCATCTAAATATAAAATTAAATATAGTTATCCATTTGTAGTTGTATTTATTTGCAATGTGAATTTTCAAAATTTAATTTCAAGTGGATTTGGACTGTTACACGTCGAAAATCTTGTGTATGTTTACCATATGTTTGTAAGTAAAAGAATACTGTTTGTGAAGTGTTGATTTTGTATATTTGTGTTGTAAAACTTGGGTTCAATGAAATAAATAAATAAATAAATAGTATGACGTCGACGTCAATCGACACGACGCCATCGCGGAGCCGCACTGGGAGTAATCTGAGTGAGAGTAGAATGGAGCTACGTTTGGTTTGGATGTTAGAAACCGTACGTAGACGATGCGTGGACTCAATTTCTTTCTAGTCTTTCTAGCCATTCAGTCATTCCAGTAGTTTGCAGTGCACGTTGCCCCATGTCATATGAGGATTTTCTACTCCTCCGGTGTTTCCTTTAAAGTTTTTTTTATGAATTTTCCAATTTTTTGTTTGAAAACCAAAACCGAGAAGAGATATGAAAAAAATTAAATTCTTATAATTACTGCGTGTCTCGCGGTTATTCGATCAACGACTGATCTATGCACATACTTTAGGAGCTAGCAATAGAATACTTGAGTACTTGAATACTTGAACACGATGCTGGCAATTACTCAGACTGGAAAGCGTTGAGAGTTCCGATTTTGGTCAATGGTTGGGGCGAGGTCTGGACATGGCCTTCGAGAAGATTTTTTAAAAAAAAACATTCGAGAATGATATGAATTTTTAAATGAGGTCTTTGTTGAATTAGGGTACAGATATTTTGGTGCAGTAGTGGTAGTGGTAGTAGAATGTCTAAAAACACCATTACCGAGTCGAAAATTCTAACCGAAGTCACAATGAAGAAGTTTTCCTACTATGCACTATTTACTACGAACCATTCAGGGCCTGCATGAACGGAGATATTCACATTAATTTTCATACCTATAACTATTCTGACTTTAAGATTTTGGAATTTGGATTTACTTCACTTATCACTTCATAGAGCAATTCAATCATTCGTCATTCCAGACGCTAAAAAAATATATGACCAACATCAAGGATATGTTATGTTAACATTAATGAGTTTATGACAATAAGCGTTCAAAGAAAATAACCTTGAATGGATTTTGTTGGGGTATGAATATAATGAGTCTAGTTCTTTAATTCCTTCTATACACAATAGTGAGCTGAATTCGTAAATAGACCGTATAATGTAACGCACAAATATTTAAGAAAAGCTCGTGAATGTAGAAGGTTTTGTTTCCCTTAAGTTAAAAGTAACGTGTAATTCGTTTTTGTGCGTCTCCTGAAAAATCGGACGGAGGGTAATAAATACTTAGTACTATCGAGAAGAAAAATTCTTGATTAGTTGTGCATTTCCTGTCACTCAGTTTACATTTGTCCATGTCCGGTCCAAAGCCTGGTAATAGTTACCAACTCAAGAAAACTGCATTTTAATTAATTAGTGTCTCAGTTGACTGTGGGTTTGCTCAAAGAAAATTTCATTTATTTTACGGAAGACAATTAGCATTCTGTTTAATCATAAAACCCATATTCCTCCCAAAATCTTGGCACCTGCAAGTTGCAGAAGTACATAAAGGCGAATGCAGTGAGTTTAACAATTTGTCTTCACTTTTAACTAGATAATGACACTTTTTTCATCTCAAATGTTTTTGTATCTCTTGTTTTGAGGTAGTTTGAGATCCCGGCCGGCCGTGTAGCTGGAATTATGTAAATGCGCTGCATATTTATTTCTTTGCATTGTGGATTATTGTGACAACCATACGCAAATATTCCGGTTTTGTCCAATTCCGTTTCGCCCGATTGTGGTTAACCTATTCAATAGAGTCGACGTCGAATAAAATTGACAGAATACTAAATATTCAATTTTGGCCTATTGTTGTGATCAAATACTGGTGTTCATTAAGGACAACATAATTTCATATATTCGGTGTAGGGCGCTTCATTTTATGTTTCAGAATTAAAGGGCGATATTCAGAAAAACTGGTTCTGGCTTTAATCTATATTTTTTTATTTATTCGTGTGTAGTGATTACTGATTGCATTATATTTAACTCCCGAATTATTATTCCCCGTTTGCCCCAATATGGTGCACAAAGGTTTCAACAGTCCGACTGTTATGTGGCGGATGAGGATTCGGAAAAGAAAAATTGGAAAATTAATACAGCTGTACTCTATGTACTATAGCTTTCTTCGGTTTATATTTTGCTAGTTTAAGGTTAGATATTTCTTGTCAGTATTTGTCCTAATAATGACATTTGAATTTGAAATTAAATTTGAACGAATGAATAATTGAATGTAGTGTATATCACTCATCATAACTGATTAAAAAGAATATTTGGGCAGAATTTAGGAAATATTGAATTACTTGTGATCCGCTTTTATTTGTCAGAATTGGCAAGCATAGTAAACTTTCGTCTTCAGTCTTCAGTAATCGAATTTTCCGACGAAGTGATATCTTGTTTCTAATTTCATGTGAACAAATTGTTTGACGATCTGCCTTACCTCACCGCGAACTGACATTCGCCGGCAGTGTCACATAACACCATGTATTTCTCGTAGATACAGAGTTACTTTATATTTGACCAGCAGAAGGTACCCCTAGTATTTGAGAAAGCGGAGAACGATTGAATTTATAAATGGCTGCACAGCATTATGTACCAATATTAAGTTTCGTCGGACTACTTACCCTGGACTATAATTTTTTTTTATTGTTTAGTGATTTAGTCATTATAAATAGCTTGAATTAAAATGGAAAACAAAATCGTTGTCAGTTTTCTGCAGTGACCTCTGAAAAGACTGAAAACCCGCTCATATGCGTGTAACATTGTATGGATATGATATAAAGTGCAGATGGACGTAGAACTGAGTCCATTTGATTCTAGCATTGAGTTCATTCATTTCCCTGCTCTTATCTTGAATCTATTTGCTGAATTGATTGATTAGATTATAGAATAAAATAACATTCTTCACGTCAACTCAACGTGCTCCCACCTCTAATGTCATGTATAGTCTGGATTTTGGCAACTGAAATTAATTCAATTTTTTTTATTAATTTAAGACTGAAGAACACGCAGAATTAATAGCCCGGTCGTCTCGGATAAATCATACATGTTCGTGGAAGTAACTTTGTTTTTAATCCTCGGATTCCTTATCATATGGCGTTTTATACAGAAACCACGCGATGCTCCTCCAGGTAAGCCGAATTTTTATATTCTTAATGCCTAATTATAAAATTAATTGCATATACTCGAATTGAGCTCATGTCCGAGCTCATTATTACGTACAGCCCTAGAAAATGTAAAAATTTACGTTGAGAAATTTATGACTTTGATTTAATGTATTTAAAAAAAATACTTTTCAGGTCCAATCGCCTTTCCAATCATTGGAAACATTATTCAATTGGCCATGAAAAATTCAAAATATTCTTACATGGCGCTGTATGAGTTAGCACAAGAGTATGGTGACATCATGACAATTCGGTTTGGATCTACTGATATCGGTAATCATAAAGTTATAGTTTTATAAAATGTTAATTATTTAACTCGTTCAGTGGTACATTAATATTTCATAGCATGGCGGGAAACTTACAGAAAATAGGCTACCGGTTAAGTCAAATTAGAAAGACAGCGCTTGAAATTGTTATATTGAATATTTATACTGAAAATTTTATATTTTCAGTGATTCTGAGCAGTTTGACAGCGTTACAAGAAACTATGCATAAAGAAGAATGGTCTGGAAGGATATGGAATGAGGCTCTTGAGGTTCGGTCGTTCAAGAAGAGACTTGGTAATAATTATTCAATTTATTCAAAGAAAGAGACTAACCAAGGGTCTGCTGCACCAAATCCGATGTGTTCGACTAACGACTACTTTTACCTTCATTCCAATCATTTCTTTAATTCGACACAATGATTTAGCAGAAATGCCGACGTCTTTTCAATTTGAATCGGATAAAATATCAGCTTGTGATATGACATGGCATTAGAAATTATAGAAATTAAAGAAATTATTTCTCCTTAAGTTCGGGAGATACTTATTAGATGTCGGATTTGGGGGGGGGGGGGGGGGGCAGCAGTGCAGCAGATCCTGGGTATATAGCAATTTTTTTGGAAATTCCCTACACGCTAGAAATTGAATAGCCGGTCAAAGCAGTGCCATTTCTTTCCTTCATATTAGCATTGGTAATTTATATTAATTGCATTTTGGAATTAATGAGCCAACTTCGCAGTTCAATTTCGGGCGTGCAGGGGTTGAAAAATTCGGTGTGTTTACATTTTACATGTTCACGAGTTTAGACAGGACGAATTCCTCGATGCTTAATTTCTTTCAGAAATGTTACTTATGCACCCATATTTTTTGGTAAAGGTTTAACGGCTTTAACCCTGGAAATGTATCCCTGGGATTTTCCGACATGTTCGTACAAATAATTCATACTTTTGCAAAAAGTTTGAAGTGGTAAGTTTTTTTTACAAGACTTGATAGTCCAAGATTTTAGACAGGTCGATGTCATACCGATACTGCAGTACTGACATTGAAAGAGATTTTACTTGTACATGTTTGTATTTGTATTCTTTAATATATCTAAAGTTATTTTTTGCTTGCAGGACTAATGTTCTTGGATGGTGAGCAATGGAAAGAGCAAAGAAGATTTACAATTCGACATCTTCGAGATGTAGGTTTCGGAAAACAAGAATCGATGGAACGGATCATCCAGGATGAATTAGTTGAACTTATGAATCGAATGAAACAGAATATGGGGGACGGCTGTCAAACAGTTCTTCCTATTCATAATTTCTTCAACTTATCTTTCCTAAATGTGCTTTGGACGTTTATCGCTGGTGTAAGATATGCCCATGATGATGCGAAACTAAATAACCTTATGGAAGTTCTTAATTCATTATTCAAAAGTGGAAGTATTGGTGGCGGAATATCAAGTATGTTTCCCATTCTCCGGAAAATTGCTCCTGACCTTGTCGGAGAAACTGAACAAGTCAAGGCTTACACAGCCATTCAGGACTTCATTAGGGTAAGATTTTAAGAATACGGAGTCGTACAAGAAACACTAGTTAGAGCTACAGATTTTCCTCAAAATTTCATTTTGGAAATACTAGTCTTTTCAATGGAATTTCTCATTTTATAGACCAGTATACATGAACACAGGGAAAGTGAAATGTACGGGTCGGGTCATGATTTTCTTGACGTTTATTTACAAGAGATGGCGAAGTCGAAGGATGACGAAAACTCCCTTTTTATAGGTTTGTTTATTAAGTTTGTACTTTAATCTGCATTCTGGGGTTTTTAACACTACACAGTTTTTTTTTTTGTTTTTTTTTGCAAATTAGAGGATCAATTAGTTACACTGTGCGTGGATTTATTTATGGTAAGTGTTTTTGCTGGTAAAGTATCTGCGTTTCCTGTTGGGTTCTTGACATCTTTATTTTATTGAGCAGGCTGGATCCGAAACTACAAGCAATACATTGAGTTTTGCCATATTATATCTAATACTTTATCCAGAAATCCAAGAGAAAATGTTCGAGGAAATTAAGAATGTCATAGGCGAAAATCGTACCCCTCGATTGGAGGATAGACCTAGGTGAGTTGATCCACGACTACTTCACCTCAGAGCGAGACTTGCCCGTCTACCTGGCTGAGACGACCGGGTATCTCGCCGGATTACCTTTTCGATAAGTTATATCCCTGGAAACTCGTGACCACGTGTACCCTATATATATATCGACATACCGTACATCTGTATTATTTTTAACCGAATCCGGTCATCTGAGTCAGGTTTCACTGTACTACGTATTATATACTGTCATCATGTTATCATGTTTATATTTTTGTAGGTTGCAATACACCGAAGCTGTACTGATGGAGGTTCAAAGAATCTCAAACGTAGCTCCATTTACCCCTCCGCACCAACTTCTTGATACCGTTGCACTCCGAGGCTACAGAATCCCGAAGGTATGATATAAAATACATAGTAGAGACGTGTTTGATTTATTTCGGAACTCTTATTAGGAATGTGTACTATTGCAGGACAGAATTGTTTTTCTCAACTTGTACGCTGTTCATATGAACAAAAATCATTGGGGAGATCCGGCGAAATTTCGCCCAGAAAGATTTTTAGACGCAAATGGAAAAATTCTTAAGGACGAACATCTGATTCCTTTTGGGATCGGAAAACGTATTTGTCTGGGAGAGTCACTAGCTCGGATGTCGCTTTTCATTTATTTTACAACACTTGTACAGAATTTCCTATTTGAAACTGTTCCTGGTCATCTGAGCCCGTCAACAGAACCTGTACCCGGATTTACGTTATCTCCGCAACAGTTCCATACGGTTGTGACTTGTAGAAATTTACCAGAAAGTTCTTCGTAGACCTTTATCACCTGTTCTTAAGATCCGTTCTTAAGAAAAGCTCCAACGTGGATTGTTAAGTGAGAGCTACTAAAGCTTGGTGTATTTAACCATGTTAATTAAGAATTATTATTAGTTAATATTTTTAATCTCGATGTGACGCACATAAGGTGCTTATCATTCTTGTGTCAAACATTCCTAAAAAAGTAGCCACACTCAGCAAAAGAAAATTACAAATAAAATATTCCGTGTTTATATTCAAATCTTACTTCATTTCTGCTCGAAAATATTGATAATGAATAAAATGCCAATGGATTAAGAAAATTGGGTGCATATCATCGTGCATTTTTATCAAAGATTAGCTCTATCCATTTGGCCTAGCGAATGTACGCCAAGTACTATATAGTATGGGGAATTAAGTCATAGGTGCAGTGATATTTCAAAGGAACCAAGAAACCATGTCTACCCGACGGAGGTAACAATCGACGTAGTAATGAAGTCAACTCGACCAAGTATTGAATTGACTGTTGAATAAGAATATTCGAAATCCCTAACTGCTGTGAATCTTGCACAGCATTACTCAAACGAGCATGGAGAAAGTGAAACCATACAGCCGAGAGAAAGCAAATATTGGAAAGCACAGAATCAGAAATCCAGTCTTGAAATAACTGAAGAGAATGAACGTCTAACAATAAGTACTGGCATTATATATTGTTCGATTAAAAATCGATTAACTCCTGCACTTCTAGGTCTACATATGGATTCATGTTTACTACATTTAGCTACAATAACTAGAACACTGAATGGAAAACTGAATACCGCAAATCCTCGATTAAAAAAGACTGATTGTCTTGTATTAATCTAGGCAGGTAGTTTCGAATGGAAATGACTCAATAATTAAGTTTGAATGAGTTTTACAAGGTTTCGATTCCTCCATGGTAGTCGGGAAAAGATTTCTAGTACCTATCTCGGCATCGATTATTCGTAAGAAACACAGTAACGACATAGCAGATTTTGCTATATATATGTATTGCCTCTAAAGTAATTATCAGGAACGTAAACGATAATGTGGGAATCAGGAAATCCGGTTTTCGACAAGATTCTAGTCATCTGCTCAACTTTGACATGGATGCATTTACATGAATATTCAATAACTTTTACGTATTAACTTTCTCTAGACAGTAAGTGCGACATTCGAGTTGCCATGCATAATCTCCAATTCTTGTCAAGTTAATCTAATTTATTTTTAATAACTATTGCCGAAATTATTTCTGCTGTGTTAAATTATCTCGCCTTTGCTTTTGCGTCTAACACCATACGTTGTCTATAAGCAGCCAGAGTAGAACCAGAATTCAGCGTATAGTAGATTATTCGACTATAAAATTGGCCAGACCAGGTACCAGATTAATATACGTTGCTACTTGCCTCCGAGATTATGTTCTCTTATTGGTATATCAGTTATCTATGTATGTCATTGTCCTCTAAACGATTCCGGCCTCAATGTGCTCAATCTGGAAAGAGTGAAAAAACTTTGTTCACCATGGACGTGTTTAGGTCACATCCAACATCATTATCATATTGACGTATTAATCACACGGCTGATTAAATATGGGTATCCTATTGTGATTCCATGAAGATAATCCGGCCAATTAGGAATAAATCGATTTGACCTCAAAACAAATAACTTATGCACAAAGTCACGAGTCAGCCTCTCTGAGACTAAATAGATTAACTTCGAGAAGGGGGGGGGTGATCGATTCGATTCCATGTTTTTGATTGATGAGGGCGTAGTGCATGACACACACTTCAATATGTATGAAAACTCCAAGTACAAGAAAGTACTCTACGGGAAGGACAACTTAATGCAAAAACTACTACTACGTCCAATAAAATGTAATCTATACTATATACTTTTGGAAAATAATATTGTGTTATTTTATAGAAGGAATTGTCCCCACTGATAGTTCATGCATTCGGTCGTCAAATCAATGCATCCATCCATTTTTCCAGGGTTCATTTCATTTCTTAATGCATGGCATCTCTGAGAACTGACCACTGATCGCTCATCATCGCTTGGGTGTAGATAGAACAGTGGTTTCTTTTTTAAATTATTTCAACATACGCAGTGAAGCACAAAATTCTTTGAGAGAGCAAAAACTTTTTTAGTTTCGGAAAACGCAGAGATCGCCGGGTCAAAGTCGTAGTTGTTTGTGCGTGTTTTGAATTGCATCAGAAGGAATTCCCCAAAGGGACCGACTATACTGGAAAAATATAGAGACAAACGACAGCGATTTTCAAACCATGCAAGACTGTGACTGTGCCATATAACTTGAATGTTTCGGAACAAGTTGATAAGTACAGGAAATAGTACGCGGTGTCGATAGTCATCCACATAACGATATTATACCATATTTTTTACTTCAGACTACTCGAGATATTTTATTTGAAAGTTATACATGACATTCATACATATCGGGTGAATAATAAGTATCAAGATATTATTTTTCTGTCAAATATGTTCAGCTACGCTTCTGCACAGAGATCTGACCGAGCTATCATATTAACCAATAATACAACCGTTAATTGGCAAACATGGCCAAACATTGTTGTGTATTCTATTTTAATGTAAGTGTTGGATTTCCACTTCGTCTAGTAGAGTTGAGAAAAATCTCTTTAGAGCAGCCATTATATAATGCCCGTCCATGGAATCAACCCCACACAATAGTGAAGCGTGAGGGGTTTTCTGTACTACCATACTAAAATATTTGCCAATAAATTGCCTAGTTTGTTTACATACATATATATCCGTACTTCCTTTAATGTTGGTTCGACAACGCATGCAGCGCATTTTTTCGCTCGGTTTATTTTGTTGATAATATGATATTCTACCAAAGACAAGGTTTACATTACAACATTACTTCTGGCGCACCCTGTAATCTGCATGACATAAAAGGATTGTGAGTTTGGAGGTTGACAATGAAACCAATTGGAATACGAATGTGAACGTGAGCAGAATCTGCACGTCTAATGGGGCAATTAATTTCTTGATTCGAATCAATTTCTCCTATACTACTTGCCTAGCGTCGGCCATAGAATTCTATACCATATGTAAGTTCTGTTCCATTTCTCAAATTACATTAATGTTTTTCTTTCATCTCTGTCCTTCGTCATGACATAATAATGTTCGAATGACTCGAACGGAGGTTCAATTTAGTTCCTTTACCTGGCAAATGTCTTGCAATCATCCTATCTTTCGTATTAGGAACTCCGGATCATGGGACACCGGTTTAACTATTACACAAGTCGAACTATTGTTTGCATGCTACACTCTTGCTCAAATGTCTGTCATCAACAAGTAGTAGCTACAGCTTGAGCTTGGATAGTCAAAACTCAGTGTCATTTTTCAAGTAGTAACGCAGCGTTCAGGGTCTTCTTTATTCTGAGGAATCAGCTCCCGAATCTTTTGCACTTTCGAAGTGTTAACCCAAAAGTCTTAAGTCACTTAGGAGAAAAACAGGAATTTTTGAAAATGAGCAGACATTCTAAAGTTCTAGACGGACGCGCGCCTTTTTAAGGAAAGTTTTGTCTAGTAAAATTGTGTACATCCAGAGAAATGAATAGCAATTTGTTGACCCTAGAAGTCCCGCCGGTAGGGCACCACTCGTCGCCTAATCGGCTTTCTTCCATGTCGTCCCTCGCGAGCGGAACAAGTATTTCACCCAGAAGTCGGCCACGCCTCTCATTCGATGAATCATCCTTGTTGAAACAACGAGAAGAAAAACACAAAAATAATACCAGTGGTGGCGGTGGCTCGACTGAGGAACCACCAGATGGTGTCACGGTCACGGTCAGTTGTCAAAATGGTGATAGCGGAGGTGATACCGTACCGGTGGTGACCCTTCTCACTCCTGATTTAACTGCTTGTACCGTTGACCCTGATAAGTTACGTAGATCCTCAACTCCTGGGACCAGACTGAATCAGGACTCTAATCTTCAAGATCGCCCAAGTTTATACTCTCAAAGTTCTCACCCATCCCTTCAGGAAGATGTTTGTTCGGAGATTGTGAGACTGGACAATGTTTCGGAGATGCGGGATGTTCCATCACCAGAATTCCCCAAAGGACCACCTCCTGTTCTTCCAAAATTCAGGCGAATGGTGAATGCGTTTCAGGTAAGGATTAGACTGACAGAACTTTCTAACGATAAGGGCCAATTTTGCGGGATTTATCTGCAAATGTTGCGTAGTCCTTATGCCGCCATTCTGCCAAATTTACTATAACCTGAGGTCAATGAACCGAAATACGAGCACATATGATCTGACGTTTCTTGGCGTAGAAGGTTCAACTATTTTGAGACGGACGGAAGCTTGACGGAAGGCTTTCGAAAAATGCTGATGCCATTACATATTTCAGAATATACGTCAATGGGCGAATAACAAGACTGCTCCAAAGCCACCAGAACGTCCAGACTCCTTTCTTGAAAAATTTGCTCCAGGTTGGAACGCAAGTGGAAGTGAAGGAGAAAGTCAAAGGTCAGGGAGTAGACTGGATCGTACACAATGGGATAAGAGAAAAGCGGCGCTAAAGCAAAAATTGGCCATTGATTCATCCAGACCGTGTCATTATCGTGTAAGTTCATTATCAGAAGTAACAGCAAGGTTCAAAAACCAATCAATACAATTGCGTGTTTTATTCAAGACTTAATGTGGATTACAGTGGAATCTCCGTTCAACGGAATTTACTATTCATTAAAATAAAATTTTGTTTTAACGAGCCAAAACTCATGCAAGAGCGAGTTTTGAATGTATTGATATGTGCGGGTGAGGACCGAGGATTCTGTGTCGAGTCCGACGTAGTTCGACTGGGAAATAAGTACAAACACAGTGCGTGCGGCACATGGAACTACGGAAATTGAACAAAACGATCAATATCTTAAATTAACTGTTGAACTTTACTGTAGTAGTAATAATATTATGGTGTGTTTTTGAAATATTATATTGATTTGGGTTTCAGTGGATCGGAATCGTCTCACTGACTGTCCTTTACAACTTAATATTCGTCGTTGGACGAGCAACTTTTTGGGAAATGCAGAATTTGATACCAAATATTTGGTTCATCCTTGACTACGGAGCAGATTTTATTTATTTACTAGACTCTTTTGTACATGCTCATCAAGGTAGGCATTCGTTGTATCAGGTCTGTGATTTTTAAGCGAGCGAAGCGTAGCGAAGCTTTTCTGTTCCACTAGGTGGTCCGAAATCCGTTTGTATCCCTCCCATGTGCATGTTCGCATTTTTTGTCCAGAGCTTTTCTCCGGAACTACTGGGCCTATCTGACTCAAAATTTCAATGGAGGTTCCCCTTGGGGTGCAGTTTTGTCCTGACTACAGTTTGCCTGTCTGCCGTTAATAGGTGTCCCCTTAAACTTGAGTTTTAAGGTATGGGTATTTGGCACAGGAGAAATTTCCATAACAACGGCGGAGTTTGAGTCTCAGTAGAACTGGCGTAAACAAATTGCCGTTGCTATGGAAATTTTATCCATGGAAGCAGAAATGATGGAAAATCTGGAATATTTATTATTAATTGTATACGAAAAATAGTTAAATATTTTTCCTCTAATGTTGTTACGTAAAGTTCTATGTATACCGTGTAAGCTTGGAACATAACATTACGGGGTCCAGGGGCAGAGCCCCGGCGGGAGTTGGGGGGCGGATCCCCCCATATAAAAATATATTTGGCAATATTACATGGTATTATTCTACTGGGCGAGATATTGTTTTACTGTGCAAGATATAATTTTACTGTGCAGGGTATTTATTTACTGTGCAAGATATTATTCTACCGAGCAGGATATTATTTTACTATGTAATTTAATTTAAAATCTACCGTGAAATCCCACTATTCTACTGGGCGATAAAATCACACCCTTTCTTTTGCTTCGCTCGCTTTTCTGTGGCACAACCGTTGACGGGATGACATATTCCTAGTTAATGTATATTAGGATCAGCGGTTTTTCAAAACGTCTTATTTAATGCGGTGATATATCGAATTATTATTTACTTGCAGGGTATTTGGACGAAGGAATGATGGTGAAAGATTTGACGAGACTTAGGTCCAACTATTTCCAATCAATATATTTCAAGTTGGATGTGATCAGCCTTTTGCCCACTGATTTTGCTTATTTGGCCTTCCCAGAGAAGTGCGATATCCACGTCCCTTGCCCAGTAATTTGGCGACTGAATCGATTGTTTCGTTTTTACCGAATGAATGAATTCTTCCAAAAAACTGAGTCCAGGACAAATTTCCCAAATGCCTTTAGGATTGGACGGGTCATTCTCTACATCCTCGTCATTATTCATTGGAATGCTTGCTTTTATTTTGGTATAAGCTATGCTATCGGATTTGGCTCGGACCAATGGGTCTATAAAAATATCACTCAAGGGTCACTTGCTCATCAGTACATTTACAGGTACGGTCAACTCTCTGTATTGGCTATCCCTCTATCGAGTACCTCTTTAATTAATCAAAATATTGCTTTGTTCCGATTTTTTAATACTTTTATATTTATCGAGCCAGTACTCGTGTATTTTGGGAGATCGATATTGGTAATTTAAGATGAGTGGCAGTGACAGTCTGTGAATGTGAATGAGCTCTTTGATTTCTTACTAGTTTTTACTGGTCAACATTAACACTGACTACGATTGGGGAGACGCCACAACCAGAGAAGGACATGGAATACGTGTTCGTAATGGCAGATTTCTTAGTCGGTGTTCTTATATTTGCCACAATCGTCGGAAATATCGGAAGCATGATCACGCATATGAATGCAGCTCGTGCAGAGTTTCAAGAGCGAATGGACTCGATTAAACAATACATGGAATTTCGCAAAGTTTCAAAAGACTTAGAAAAACGAGTCATAAAATGGTTTGACTATCTATGGACTGAGAAACAATCTTTGGATGAAAATAAGGTAAATTTAATCTCGTGCTATTTGAAATGCAAGACACAACGGTTTCTGTTATGACGTTATCCGTGGAGTCTCTGCCATCGTGTAGAATATTCCAGATTATGGATCCAATTGATGGAAGCCTGTTCAATAAATATCCGATTTACATTGAACGTTGACTTTCTCCAGGTTCTGGGTGCATTACCTGATAAACTAAAAGCAGAAATTGCCATTCATGTCCATCTGGACACACTTAAACAAGTTCGAGTTTTTCAGGACTGTGAACCTGGACTTCTGGCTGAATTGGTGCTTAAGTTGAAACTCCAGGTAAATAGACTATAATATACTTTTAAAAATTGTTCAGTTGTGTACGTAAATAAAATAATTTATTTTGTTTAGGTTTTCAGCCCAGGCGACTATATCTGCCGTAAAGGAGATGTTGGGAGAGAAATGTACATTGTGAAACGAGGAAAAGTGAGTGTCGTTGGAGATGATGGGAAAACGGTTTTTGTGACCCTCGGAGGGGGTTGCGTATTCGGCGAAGTAAGTATCCACAGTTCATAATATTATAATCAGATCTTACTACCAAGTGATGTTGCGGGTCCAATCCCATGTGAAGACACAGTTTGGTTCGCTGGTTTAAAGAGGTTTTTCTCTAATGGAATTTCTCCTTCTATTGAGACGCCTTCGTGGGCCGAATGGACAAACTAAACCCCAATTACCGTCTGACTGGTCTGACATGCCAAATGTCTAGAGTATTTTCTAATAATTTCGTAGTACGATGTTTAGAAATCAGTACGTGTGCAAAATTGAATGCCATCTGCAATTCACGTTTCTTGCTGGTATTTAGGAGAATTTTTCGTATTCGGTACTTTCGTACCTACCGTACCGAATAAACCTCACTTCTTTTATTTTACCAGGTCAGCATACTCAACATAGCTGGAAATAAGACGGGAAATCGGAGGACGGCTAACGTTAGAAGTGTTGGATACTCTGATTTATTTTGTCTCTCAAAAGATGACCTTTGGGACGCCCTCCAAGTAAGTCTCATATTTAATCTTAATTTTGCTTGTTTACATACTTAATATCTATGTTTGATTTTTCTTTTACCATTCCGTGCAGGAATATCCTGAGGCACGGGAAAACCTCATGGAGCGAGGGAAGCAGCTCCTACAGAAAGACAATTTGATTGACGAAGAGGCTTTAGAACGAGAAATGAAGGCCAAATTTACGACGGATGAAAAAGTTCAAAAACTAGGTACATTTTCACACCGTTTAATTATATTTGAGAAAGCATTTTAAACTGAGCTTCCTAAAAAAAATTCACTTCTCTCTTTTTTTGTCTTTAGAAACAAACCTTGACATTTTACAGACTAGATTTGCACGTCTACTCGCAGAGTACACGAGTGCCCAGCAAAGATTCAAACAAAGACTGACAAAGGTAATTTCAATGTAAATGGTGAAGTAAATATCAATAAGGATTCAGACTTCATTATGTGATCTCCTTCCAGGTGGAAAAGTTCCTGGAAAGATCTGACGAGAGTGATGGAGATGTTTTTGAAAATAGGTTCTACGCACAATCTAAAAGAAATCGGTCTCCGTCTGCACCGACTAATCGAAGATCCAGTAACGCTTCAGCGCAGCAAATTTACTCAAGAAGTAATACAGAGCCGGAAAGACCTTAATTGTCTACTATCTAAATTCTAAAATTTGTTATACATTAGAATTATGATTGGAATTCAATTAGATTTTGTTTTTGTACAATTTTTCCGTTGATCCGAGATTCGAAAAAGTATTGTTTTCAAAATGATTCACTAGTCTCGCTAGGCTGCCGGCTGGACTAGCAGAGTTATATTGCAGTACTTTGAAATTTATCTCTTGAGTTATCATTTTGTGTAGTTAGTAAAGTAGAAACTGAACAATTCATTTTACTTACTACATAGGAGGTTGGATTCACGTAAAAAAAACATAATTCTGACTGTCTCGCAGTCCCAGGTTCAAGATATCTTAGACGAAGAAGCGTCGGGTCAGGTGAATCTGACCTTTAACTGTCAGGATGTGGCGGTAACTTTTTACTACGGAGAGCCTAGATATGAATTGAATTGTTTAAGGAGCTCATTTTGTGCTATTTCCACCTTCCAGACCATAGTTTATTGTGCCAAGATAAGTTGTAAGAAAAACTCTGCAACCTAATAAAATATGCTTTAAATAATGACAAACTAAAATAAATCTGCAATTAATACTTTTATTTTGAAAACGGTACAAGGATACTTTACATTACATCGGCCCATACAATACTTGTAACCCTGTTAACGGGTGTAGTTATAGATGGCAGCTCGACAAAGGTTTTTCTTGCAACCATCAATGCAACATTTCTTGGCTTGTGGGCAGTCGTTATCTTTGACACACTCACTTTCCTTGGTTCGTTTTGCACAAATGCCACTCCCTTCTGGTTCAGGAACTACGGTAGGGCAATCACCCGGTCGTTTTCCTGCCGAGGCTAAATTTTGAAAAAATCAGAATCAGAACTCATGAATTAATATTTTAACTGAATTGAATTATTGGTCACACAATTCGATGTTCTTACGTTTTGCAGTTGACCCTGTTCTGGAGCAATCTATTTGTGAGCATTTGTCGTCTTTGACGGCAGCTGCGCATGTACAAGTGTTGCAGTCCTTTTTATAAGTTGTCCCGACAGCGCAGGTTTCTGTGGAAATAACGTTCAAGATATAAAAATACCATAAAAATATTATCATTAATAGGCACTCGTGGTAAGGCAGGCTCAAATTGGAATTCACGGTATCTCTTTGGAATTCATTCTATTCGGTCTTTGATTTTCAAAGGAAATTCACCCTGAGTAGTGGGGCGGAGCAAACATTTAAAACATTTAGGGCCGGTTGCACCAGCTCTGGTTAAGCTAAACTCTGGTTAAGCAAAACTCTGGTTAAGCGCTAAACCGTCAAA
>JAQFYE010002391.1:0-18160 GCA_034694305.1 Protaphorura glebata
GTCCGGGTCTTTTTTTTTCGGGTCCGGGTCCGAAAAATGGCCGGACCCGGACCGGACCCGGACTTACCGAGCACTGCTTCAGAATCTTTCGCGGCGAGTGTTCTGTCCTGTTTAGGAATATCAAAATTGCCCCGAAAATTTGATGGCCCCAAAAGTATTTAAATAGAGTATAATAAATAATTTTAAATCAGAATATATATTAGTGGAATTAAATTTAACTCGGTTGAAAAGAGAGATGGAAAAATCAGATCATCTAGCCTCCTACTAAAGAACTATGGTTGAATCTGTAGACCTAGATTTCTAAGATGGAAGCGTTAGAATTGTTGTAGTAGTTGTACGGAGACTCCTGGTTGTCTACTTCCAAAAAAACCGCCTTGCCACGAATTCACATCACTTCGCTTCTTGAGACTAGATTTCCTGGAAATTCACTTAGGCTGAGTGTGTTCCCCCTTCGATTAAATCGGTACTTAGCCCCTTTTTAGTACTTTTCCGCTGATTCGATTCCTCGCATTCGACTCACCCAGACAGACTTTTTCTCTTCTAACATTAGACAGACAGGAGACGCACTTTCACAAAGCATTGCAGTCTATTCTATCAAGTCAAGTCACTATGAAAAGTTGATTTGGCTTAGCTTCAAATCTCGTCCCCCATCCGATTCCATTTCAAATTGAGGAATTTTGACAATTCAGGAGTTGGCCAATTTCAAATTTTATTCTATCAATTGATTGGTATGCTAATTGAATTGTCTGCCATTCCTGGCTAACTTACACTTTCGATTTAAGGCCTCAACTTGAGCGATATTGCAACGTTGCCAAGATTGCGTCTAGTCTACCAGAAGGCATTTCTACGCCTACTGATCCTCTATGTCATACTTTGCGGGGTATGACCTTGACAAAAGTTGTCAGCGGAGATCAATGGCTACAGCACATCAAAAATGCAGTTAAATCTAACAGCCAACCTTTGTCATAAGGACTATGCCGTGTTCTCTTCGATCCTTTTAATTTTTGACCGAAGTTTCACCTTCATTGAAAACCCCTCTCGAACTTAAATTCTGTGAGCTACTTTTTGACTGGTTTCTTTGGCTAGACTTAAGTTGAGCTTAACTCTTAGCTGGATATTATCTACTTCCTCTCGCTTCCTTTAGGAAGTTAGAGCTTTAGCTTTGGCTTTCCTTTCCCACCAAATCATTTCTTTTATTCCTCTCATAAAATTCGTCTGAACAGTGGGAGATGGGGGAGAAGCTGAGTGGATAGCAAAAATTGAGTGAAAGTAGGGAAAGTCCCGTCACCGTCATTCGGAGAAAGCATCTCGAAAATCCTGACGTATGAATCCAAGAGTGCGTGCTGCGTTGGTGCGTCAGGGCGAGCTTTCAATTAAAGATTATCTTCCAACACGTTGGAAAATCCACACGGCGTGATTAGAAAGAAATGTAGACCTTTTCTAAATGTAGTCTACTGTATTGAATTTAGAGGTACTTTGATCGGCCTGATACGATACGATACGCGACTACTTGTGTAGAATTCTAATAGTTACCTGTTGCAAATTGTTATCCAGGTGTCATTCAGTTCAATCGTAACATATGAACATATATAGCAGGCAGTTCTTGTAATTTCGCGTTTCGCCGTGGTGGATTCAATTATCTTTGGACTAAAACGACATCTCCAAAGAAGTTCCTCTGATTGGAGGAACAAATGTATACAGACTTCCTAAGTAAAAGTTTGATGGTCGTGTAGTTTTTTGGCGACCTATTTACAAAATAATATTTCGTTGCTTTCGAGAGCACGTGCTACGTTAGGAACTGCGAACTTGACCCTTCGATTATTTTGAGAACCTTTTGTTTTCGCTCTCGAGCATTAGAAAACCTCTTCTCTTATATAGGCCAAAAGAATCAAGTAAACACGCCATCACCAAATTCCATACCTTATAATTAGTTAGTTTGTTTTTGACAGGTGTATAGTCACGATCACGTGTTATCTGCCTGGGTTAGAGATGTATGATTCAGGATTCCAAGTTTTATCAGTTTTTGTTGAATAGCAGTGCGTAGTATCTTTCCGAGAGGACAATGGCCTTACCCTAATCTAACCCTAATCCTTCCTGCCAGGCTATGTGGGGTTCGATACTTCCGGCAAACATAGCTTTTATCATAAAAATTCTTCGCCACTGACGTATTTTCATATTTTATTGGATCGGATTTCCCTGCTTTTGGCAAAATGGAAAATTTTAACCAATAAATGAGATAACTCTCTTAACATCCGAGCATAAACACCAAAAAAGTGAAAGAATTTTATAAAATTGACAGCTACATATAATATACAGTAACTGTCTTGATTTTGTAGTTTGAAAGGGTTATGCAAGCTGAGCAGTCCAAATGTGATATATGATGTATTTATCGAAGTTTGTGTGCATTGAAAATGAAAATGGGCTTAATTGCATTTATTTGAGTAGATTTTTTTATTGGGGCGGGGACCAAGTGTCCCGACCGGCGTTGAAAAATGAAAGGATTCAAAGTGCAGGCTTAATAAGTCTTGACAGTCATTGATGATGTTTTGGTTGAATGTTGGCTTAATTTGGGAGGGCACTGAGTACTTGCAGGAAAACAGGCGTCGGGAATTGCTTAGTTTTATATGATTTTAGGGGTTCTAAACATTTAACAAACTGAAGACGGTTAGGAAGAAATGCTGTGTTTATACTTCAAAGGACGTTACCAGATTTGGGTCCGTAGGTTTTCATTTTCGCCTTTCGCCTAGCTAGCGTACCAATGGTGGTAAAGAAAAACGGCTTTGTATAATGAACTCTTTTATTACAAAAATACTGAGTTCTCGTCCATCCAGACCCAGGTAAAGTATGCAAGTGATTCTTGAAACACCCTATAACTCCAAAGTCAATATAATCTAGGAATGAATGACCTCAAAGAATGTGATTAGTAAGTAAATCACTATTTCTCTATTATTATGAACTTAATGGCTGGAAAAGTAAAACGTTGTCGTCGTCTGCCTTGGAAGTAATTTTAACCAACCAATCACTTTGGCGCTTAAACTGGTTATGTCATCTCCTCATGGATGATCCTTAGTTTTTATACGATTCTTTGTCATCTATTTGCGTTTATCGTTGAGCACTCAAATTACTTATTGTACATTATATTTTGTTATGTGAGTAGTTGAGCAGTGAATTCTTTTATTGACACTCGGTTTCATTTGAGTAATACTCATAATAAAAGATCCTTTACTCTTTTCACTTGGAGAACTAGTCGCGTACCTGGGTTGGTCCAATGTTTCAAGAATTATTTAACTGTCGTTATATACAACTGAAATCAAATGCAAGAGTTTGTTACAAATTAAATGAGATGCATATTTGGGCGTGGTGGCCCAGTTTGTATTTACCTGGTTCAATCCTACGAGTATATTGTTTAGCTTGGGTCAATTTTTCTCCACATGCATTTTTTCCTACTCCTAGGGCCACCTTCGCTAGGGCCAAATGGAAGGCAATCTAATCTTACAAATTCGAACAGATCCGAGACTGTATTAGTCGTAATGATATTGTGCTTAGATATTTTTTGTATGTTATGAGTTTTGGTGCCGCCACCGCGGTGTATTATTTACTCACTTACGTACTTTACTTACCTATGTGTGTAAAAAGTAAAGCTTAACCTCTGTCATGTCATGTCTGGAGTGTTGTATCTCTCCTCTATTTGCATTTATCATGAATATGCATTTCCAGTTAGTGTCTACATCATAATAGCTTATGTTGCTTTCCAAGAGTCCGCACTAGATTCACTGCGTAGCACGTAATAATATGATAGATTCATACTACTACTAAGATAGGATCACAATCAAGTCATAAGCAGTGGTCTCTTCACTTTCCATTCAGTTGTTCCATACGTGTCCGACTAGAAGAACCATAATAATATCTGACTTATTAGGAATCAGTGATGCTGATCAATATAATACTTCATACGCTTCTAATTTAATCAGCACAAGTACTCCTGATAGTTAGGAGGGAATCAACGCGTATTGGGAAACAATCAGTGACCAGCATCAAGATTTCAAGTACATTGAATTTCGTATACTATCGACAATCAGTATCGATATTGTATGTTTCGTATAAAATCAGTAGTGCTGAAACAATATTCCATACAACTAAATACAAGCAGTGATCTTCGTCAGTATTTCGTCTAAAATGTGCGTTGGTGCCGAGATTCTTCTAGAAATTCTCATGTCACGTGTTCGGTGACTTCATGCTTGCATTAGGGTTGCGACTAATTTAGTACTACTTGTGTAGTTGTGAATTTGTGAGCTTTGCTTTGAGCGCGGATAATAATTAGTTAGTTCATAATTAGTGTGTGCGTGGTAAGGTAATGAACAAACTCCAAAGGTTACTTTTTTTGGTATAACGACGTGCGTTGACGTTAGAGGTGCATTTTTTCACACCTTTTTAGAAATGTGAAGTACATAACTTCCGATGATGTGTATTCTCGTTACAATTTGACAATGAAAATCGAAGCAAATGGAATATTTTTTCGACCATTGAACTTTTAAATATCCATCCTGGGTTTACGAGAACTTATATAAATAAAGTCGTCTTGTGAGTTGTGACGACCAAGGAATTTAGTGAGGTGAGAATATTTTAGTAATAAATATTTATAGTTTTATGTAAATTGCTTTTAAAATTAACGACGATTACCAGAAACTAACTATATAGCAGTAGCTACAATATGTTGTACAAAATAAAAGTGAACGCTAATCCAGGATATTTTCAACTTGACAATCAGGGTTTTGGGATTCCTTAGATATCTGAAAAGTTATTTTCGGACTTTGAAGATTCTACATAACGTGCGTGCGTTTCGCGTGAATAATTTGGAGATAAATAAGCCTAATGCGGTATGTTGGTTCCATTGTTGGATATTGTAAAATGTATGTGTATCTCGCTTTGAAATGGTTTGAGACCTTGCGATCCTGTAGATGGTGTTGCGATAGGTGACCAGAATGTTGACAGTTCGCCATTACAGGTCCGTGTTAATATTTGTATGAATCTGTCACCAAATTCGTGGAACCAGAAGTCGTTAAATGTTATATTTCTTTACTCCGTTTTAATTAGCATGCTAAAAAGACTCCGGAATCCTTGTGTTTACAAAAAGGAGAAGTACATACATACACGATGGACATTTCTGAAGAACTTTAGCGGAAATATGACAAATGTGTACATTATGACAATGTGACATAATGGGAATGAAAGGACCTTACCACTTCATCAATGCGTTCTGGGTACAAACGGCATGCTTTAGGAGAACGGCTAATTTGTGAAGCCAAGAAGTAGGATGTTCTTTAAAATAAGTAATGATAGCCTTTT
Organism: Protaphorura glebata; assembly: GCA_034694305.1. Taxonomy (NCBI): domain Eukaryota; kingdom Metazoa; phylum Arthropoda; class Collembola; order Poduromorpha; family Onychiuridae; genus Protaphorura; species Protaphorura glebata. The sequence continues at coordinate 5,347 of JAQFYE010002391.1, forward strand.
TAATTTGGTCAGACTTTCAGGGTTAACTGCTCTAAACAAACCGACTGCGATAAAGCCAGTTTAAGTAGCTGTCTGGGCTCAGTTCCGGTAAGGTCTTTTACACTTACTGGATGGATAGTACGCTGAAACAGTAGTTGACAGAAAGTTGATTATTCTACCCGGAAATCCAACATTATGTTTTCTCATCGACACTATCACTATCACTCATCAAGTCAACACACCTTTGACATGACATGAAAAAATTAATATCCGGAGATTAATAGAACGCAAGAGAAAATATCCCATTTTTAATTCCAGACGTCATATTCTAAATGAATTGATGCATGTATGCATTAATTGCAATTTCCTCACGCCTGCATTCACTGTGTGTGACTGTGACTGTGTGAGTGCGTGTTTCTAGAATCAATCAGATAATAAAAGAACTCGTATGTTTTTTTGACTAGACTAGGAATTCTTGGTAAACATTTTGTGTTCTATATTTAGTTGGTGTATATTTTGAGGAACATTGCGTGTTTGTCCTTGTGAGAGATCAATCAAGTATTTTTGACGGTTTGTCTTGTCTGATGATGGGGTTGTTCATTTCGGTGTTGAGTTCTCTCAGTTATCTTGTACAATGAACAACGAACCTTTCGCCCTAATCTGATCTTCCTGTCACGTTTTCTTATTTTCTCTGTTAACCTTCGTATAGTTACATGGAAACCGTTTTTCATGTAAAAAATCAGTCTGGACTATATATTTTGAATTAGAAAATACTTTTCTCTAAAGGCGAAATGTCTGTATTCGTGACCACGACCGGGACTATGTCTAATCTTGCCTGACCTGTGTTTTGCACTTGAAAGGTGTTCCTTGTGAGTATTATTTTTGATACAGATTATTAGCTTCCTGGGTGAGAGTGATGGACGAGGGAAGTCTTCATTTAAGTCGGAAATAGGGGTTCCGCTTCCATTTCAGTTTACTCAGGTTTTGATTTTTCCTTTTTTCGGGTGTTTAATCTTAATGATAGTGTTTGATTGAGATAAACGATTTACAAGGTTCACATGAATTTTTCTTGTATTTCTGATGTGGGTGTTCGGTGTTCTGGTGGATGGAAGAAATAGATAAAATTGAAGAACGATTCACAAAACAATGAAATGCATTGGTTCAGCGATGGTCATTTATAATTTCAAATTAGTCATCATATCGCTTAAGCTTGCCAAAAATATAAATTTTGCACAGTATTAGTTTTTCTAGAAGGTACAACATAAACACGCGGAAGTTTAATCGAGATTCTATCAAATTAATGGTGTAACACGCACTAGGGAATTTTCAGGTTGTGGGACGACTTAATTTGTCTTTCAATGTTCTTCCAGAATAAGGCTTTTTCATACATATATTTGCAATAAAATTAAAATTAGTGTCACGCGCAAACCGTGAACCAATTTTTATTCATTAATAGTCCTACACTTGCCAATTAATACTAACATTATTGACTTATAGAGTTCAATGACCCGGATCAAATTCCGTAATTCAACCCAGCACGAAATATCATATTTCCATTTGTTAATTATTGTTGAGTATCAGTGTTTTTTTAATGTTTTATTGAACATTGTTTGTTACACGGTATCATGATTTTTTTTTGTTCGAACACTCATTCAAAAACTTTGTTGAGTAAATAAATATTACTGGGTGTAAAATTTAGATATGTCATAATTCTCACACGCTCATGATTTATGTGTTAAAACTAAACCTCCTATTCGTAATCCTTCATTTACTGAATTTTTAACTTTTTTATGTTTATTTGTCTATGGCTAAAACCCTACACTAAACTTCCCTTGAAAATTTATCTCTTTGAAGTGATACACTGAAAATGAAATAAAATGAAGTGATCATATGGTTCGGTTCTTTTCTGTATCGAACAAACCTAATAATGTGTCAAAAATACGCCCAAAGTATTATTTATTTGTTCACGAATTTTCCATTCCATACGGATGCGTGCCGCGTGCGTATAGTTTCGCATAATTTGATTAATACGTCTTTTCCCGTGAATCTAATTTATTTCCTGGGTTGGCTTTGGCTTTAAGGCTAAACCGGATGGCAGGGCTGGGCTGTTTTATTCCCACAAGTTCAAGTTCAACCAAGATCAATTTCAGGATTTATTAAATTATTTACTAAAAATTTGAATAAATCGGGTTTACGCGATAAGGTTAAATGCCACAGACACAGACACACAGACTACCACTTCTGTGCAGGTTGCAGTAGAGTGCTTTGAATTGGCATTGTTGGAATAGTTGAATTTTTTTTAGTAGGTCGTACAATTTCGCAGCCCGACCAAATCGTTGAAATTGTTCGTGTTATCTGTTCGTTGGAAAAAGCGGTCTGAATGTTGACAACAGTGTAGACTGAAATTCTTTATCATAATATATAAGATTAGTTTAACTATTCACACAAAAATGGTCACGAGAACATAAGCTGTTAAAATACACGTTTGCTCAATATTGTTTTGACTAATTTTACTCTGTTTATCGTCTTCTGATGGGAACTTACCGGATCTAATCTCATTGCAAATTTTAAATAAACAAAGAAGAGCTTGTACTTGACTTCTTGACATTTTGCCGACTTTGCTGATTTTTTGATTAAACAAATCACTGAACTAGAAAATAGACTTAACCTTCGATCCGGATATTTCTTAGACTCCTCAACAAACTAAATTTAATGTTGATGAAAAACATTACAAATAGTTATATTAATTTTAAATAGGATGAGATCATCATCGTACTTTAGTCATTCGTAAACTATTAAACAAAAATCGAGGTCGATTTTACTTTACTATCAATCATAACAAAGAATAGATGTTAGTCATACGGAAAAATTCGTCGTCCAAATCTGATACCTATCCTGGAAAATTTTGATTTGATTGTTTTACGCATTCGATCGTGACGGGAGGTGATTTTTCTGCGGACCAATTGATTTGTAATGAATTTCAGTTTACTTTTATAATACTCGTACATAGAATATATTTATTTTTACACTCTTCATCATTTTTGAGTGCGTAGTCAATGCAGAGAGCCATGAAATGAATTCATATTCAGGAACTAACTGATATCGATAAGGAAAAACCAACTCGAGTTGTTAAATTACATATAGTCACAGTCACTGATATAAACTTTTTATCAGGACGACGGTGCGGAGTCAGAGGTTATCTCTTGTTTAGGTGATATTATATTCAGGGTGGCTCAAAAGTTGGGTAACTTTACTTGCAGTTGGATTATTTCTGAAAACATGGTCTCGCCTGTTAAGTTTCAAAAGGTAAATATGTTACGGCGTGTTGGGTTGGATCTCTCCAACAGACACTGTGTGTTTGTTATTTCAAATTGGGTTTTCTGGACTGGCGCGTGCCTTCTCTAGACAAATCGATTGAACCCATTTTATAATAGGAAATTAATTTATGCATTCGACCAGAAATACTTCTGATAACTTTTGGGGCACCCTGTGTACTATACATTTTTACATCGTTAGCTAGTTGAACACCGTCTGAGTCATGACCATCCGTTCGTTCGCCAGTTCTTTCTTTCATCATTACGACACCAACTACGAGGGACGTTCTTGATAATTAATCCATTAACTATTTTTTCTATTTACAGTTCGTGCGCAGATTCATCAGTGAGTGAGTGACTCTGGACACGACGGTCGTCGATAGTTCCAGAAATTAAGTCAAAGAAGTTAAGCAAGTCGGTCATGTTATATTTCTGCTGGAATTTGAGATAAAATGAGAAGAAACCATCACCGTTACAAAATGGCGCCGTTGTCACCGGTATCCACCGGTATTCTGTTTCTAGTGGCCACAGTGGCTGTACTCCTGAGCGTAGTCGGAGCAGTTTGTCCACCCGGTTGTACATGTGATGATGAAAATCTTCAAGTGAATTGTTTAGACGCTAACATCGACTTTGTTCCAATCACATTGAATCCTTCAGTCCAGAAACTAATTCTACGAAATAATCGAATCCGAAATGTGGACAATGGATTTACATTTTACCCAAGTTTAGTTCACATTGATTTATCTCATAATCATTTATTAAAAATTCAAGCCCATGGGTTCGCTGTCCAAACGAAACTTGTCCAACTCAATTTGAGTAATAATAAAGTGTCATATTTGAGTAATCAAACATTTGGCGGATTTGGAAGTGGGAGTCGTGACGGTTTACCAGCCTTGACTGTCTTAAATTTCCATGATAATATTTTGGACACAATTGAACCCGGAGTGTTTAAATATACAAAGAACTTGGAAGAATTGGATTTGAGTAAAAATGCATTGAAAGAAATGAATTCAAGTGCTTTCGTTGGACTCAATAATTTGAGGATCCTTCGATTGGACAATAATGCCCTCTCACGTGTACCGACAGTCTTCTCAGCAAGGAGTCAAGGAACGACAGAAATGACGCTCCTCAAAGAATTGTTCCTTGGAATGAATCAAATCACAAGATTGGAAGTTGATGCTTTCTCAGGGTTAAAAAATTTGGTCACTCTTGACCTCAAGGGATGTCGTTTGTCATCGATTGATGGATCTGCCTTTCGTGGACTAATTTCATTGAGAAATTTAATCCTGAGTGACAATGAACTCACAGCTGTGCCGTCTTCAGCTTTCATTGGTGTTCCACAACTAGAAATCCTCAAATTGGGTAGGAATCCAATTGCACAGATTGGGAGTTTAGCCTTTGGTCCGCTGAAGAAATTGAAGAATTTAGAAATGAGTGGGGTGCCTGAGCTTCAATTGGTTCATCCGGACGCCTTTGCTCCAAACCAAGATTTAGAAAAGGTAGAGATCTCCAGTGGAAAGAAATTAAGTGTATTACCATCAAAACTGTTCAAAGGGATCAGCAGTTTGAGAAATCTTGATCTAAAGGTATGTTTCCAAAGTTCTTACGTGTTGTTAATTTTAATCATAACTAATTGAATATCATGTTGTGCAATACTGGATTAAGGATATCTTAGCCAAATATCCTGCCAGATAACGCTAATCCCTCTTGGAAAAGATTTATGATTTATACCTCAATTATCAGACGCGGCGCCATTGTCAGATAGGAGCTACCCAATTATTCGTAACGTTTTCCTCATCAATTTTGATTTTGTATGCTTTATTTGACTTTGACACACTAATTGTAAAATCTAAAGCCCCAATTCAAGAGCAGGATTTAACGCGGATCTTTAATCTTTATAAATATTTTGTGTGAACTTCAAAGCCGTACTAAGCAAGCACAGTATTAGGTAGTAAGTGTTGACCTATTAATAGAGCTAGTAGTTTAAAAAGTTGTTTATGACGCGACGATTGAGGAGTGCGTGGACGTGAATTCCCGTAATGTAAACATTTCTTGACAAGTTGATGTTGACGAAGAAAAAAAAAATTTGTCAAGAGAGTTTTGCAAATCCTTATTTATACACTAACTAGACACGTTATGTTGGTCATATTTGCTAAAGGTTTGTCCAACCTTGCGAGTGCGTGCGTGTACCTAAGAACAGATTTGCAATTTGTAGTATCGACATCCGAAAGCCTTTTAGCATGAGGTTGAACATTCTCAAGGAGTCCCGGCGCCAAACCCAAGTACCAAGTATGCAAAAGAAATTCCAAGTAACAGCAATTACGTGTGTCAATATTGCGAATCCGTAGAACATGTAGACTGTGGTACAGGATTTCCTCCCAATTCATGAAATCCTAGGCAGGTATCGAAAACCCTAAAGGACAAGGTTCCTTCTATATCTGCAGGATTCGGCTGATTTTCTTACAGTTAGGTGTTGACACCCACCCCCAATATCTTACATGGTGAGGACGAGAATTCAATCTTTAGGACAGACAACGTTGCTTTAACTAGGGATAGTTTTGGCCAATGGCATTTTGCATCCACCTGATATTTGTTTTTGTTTGTTTCGTTCTAGGAAAACGCCCTCACACGCCTCCCAGAAGACCTGGTGAGCTGGCAAAGTCTCCGCCATGTGCGACTGGAAGGAAATCCATTCCGTTGTTCCTGTGAACTTCTTTGGCTTCGAGATTTACTGACAAGTGATCGATTCCGAAACGCAAGTTTCCTTGTCCTCTGCAATGAGCCCATAAACCTTCGAGACCGTAAAGTGACATCTCTGAGTGAGAAGGATATGAATTGTTACCTGAATGGCCCCGTCCAAAAAACAATACTTGGGGTATCCATTGCCGTGACCGTCATTCTTCTTGTCCTCCTTTTTTTCTTCTTGTACCGTTACCATGATCGAATCAAGAATGCTTGTAAGAGAAAATGTTTCCGAAGTCGTCGAGGAAGCCGTTCCGCTAGAGGGAATGGACCCGCTGGGAAAGGTCACCGAGGGTCAACATCCTCAGCAGCTGTGAAAGCCGCCGAATTGAATAATTCGACCAAGACTTCATTCCTCAGTCATTCTTCTGCCTATCCTTACCCGGATGAAGAATTTGCCATTCGGGCTAGCCTTATGTCATCGACGAGTCCTCCTCCTCAAGGGGGTTATCCGAATGTGTCGGGTTACAACCCTCACAGTCACAGTCTCCAGCGTGGGATGCCGCCACCGATCCCACACATGGCACCAGTCCATGGCAATTATAATATGCACAGTCTGGGTCACCCGGGGTCAGGGTATGGTCATGGTCCTCACCCCCCACCTCACTATCCCAGTGAGTATGAAACCCCTCATGTGAATTTAGGGGTCGGAGGCCTAAATCTAAACTACCCTCAACATTATACTTCATCTCCTGGGGTTGACCATGGAATGCGCTACAATCCTCACCAACAAATTGTTAAACCAATTCCAATCACAGAACTATAGCGGTTACAGTTCTCTAGTTTTTATTTTTAACAAAGTCGAGGAGGTCAAAGGTCAGAGCAGCTAGTTTTTAGTAAATTTTTGTACACAGTATGTGAGAGTGAAAGTGAACGTAGAGTATTTTGTAATATATAGGGCAGCTAAGATATATAATTACGATTAGCTGGAACTGAACAAAAAATCTGTTAATATTTTTATTGTTTCTGTTAAGTTTGTAATTTGTAATAGTTATTTTGTTAAAAAGTCTGTTTTTTTTCTCTTTCGAGTCTGCAAACCGGTAATTAATTTGATGGCTCAACAAGTGAATTCTTGGGTTTGAGGGAGGAAAGCTCGGCTTTCAGTTTTTGTGATCTTACGAGTATATTAAATTTTATTTTAAAATATTCCACGGATTCATTCAAATAAGTTACGTTTTGTTATTCTTATTCAGCTCATTATAAAGTTTCCTAGTTGAACGTCAAGTCAAAACCAGCTTGACAGGGTTCTTATAATTCTGGAAGCTTTTGAAATTTGTATTGTCTCGGAATAAGTAAAGTAAATGATTCTATTTCGGACTACAGCAGACGGCAGAGGACGAGTTGAGTAAATCGTATATTTCTAGAAAAGTAACGATAAAGTAAAACAAGGCACGCACGAGCGATTGGATTAATTGAAATAGAGACTCTATATATAGCTCTAAAAACTTATTCAAACTGTCTTTCGGATGTTCAGATTCTATTTCATGTCTTTTTCGATTTCGATTTATGTCGAAAACTTGGAAAATTGCTCAACACACCGAAAAAGTGTAATTTGTTAGTAAGGTCGACCGACCCTTCAAGATTATGAAGATTTCTTGTATCTGTTTTAGGCAGGCGAAGGCAGCTAAAATTTCGCAACTCGCATAAATTCTATTTAGAGCAGGAGATAGATGAAACGTTTTCTTGTTAGTTTAATTTTTTGAAGAAGGAAATCTTCCCAGATTCCAACAGAACAAACCTTTGAACTTATTAATGATAATACTACTTTACTACTTTCTTAGCCGTTAATGATGACTAGAAATTATATAAGATTTTGAACTAGTGCGTGGAGTAAAGGAAAACACCTGATATAAAGAACCTAAAGCAATATTTATAATCCATTTCTTCAATTAAATTACGGCGAAGAATATTGGACTTTTGAATATTTATTCTCGGATTGAAAATTTAAAGTTAAATTGGTTTGTGTGAAATACAATGGAGTTCGGAATATTAACACCGATTTCTGACTCCGTGAGGTGGCGCTTAACGCGCACGCGCAGAGCACAGAATCCATTTCCTGGCATTTTCGAGTGCACGAATTTCTTTTCATAAACTATTTATAACTTGTGTCGTCTTTCAGGCCTTCCTGTTTTCTGTTTCACTGAAAAAACTATTAATATATGCACTATCCCAGGGTGATGATGAATTAAGAGGTCGGATAATTTTTAAACTACTAAGAAAAGCTAAAATTCTAGTCAAGCCTTAAACTATTAATTAAAAGCTATTCAAAGTCTCGTGATTAAGGAGTTGTCACTTGTGTAATTGTAAATATCCATATAAATAGAGTTAAATTTTACATACTATACGAAGAGAGTCAACGCGGTTAAAAACATTGTAAAATAAATTAAATTCTAATTCTAACTTGAATGTATACTGTAAAAGTGAATTGAAGGACTTACTACGACTACGACTACCTTGAGAAAATATTAATTACTATTATTATTGAGTAAAATATCAATTATATAAACCATTATTATGAGAAAAATTGATATAAAATCCAGTTTTCCAGAACATAATTAAATTAGACGAGACGGCATATGTCCTCTTGTGTGTCGTCTAACGTAGATTTAATTTTGTTGTTTTGGTAAGTGAAAAATTGATTCCGTGTACAAGTAAGATTTTTAAAGAAAGGTTTTGCAGCTATGTCTTAGCATAACTACTCATTACCTACCCTAAATTAAAATACACGACATTCCCACTGCAAACTCTCACTGTCACGGATTTAATTATCAATTAATTAGAGACCGGAAATCTCAAATCAATGCAGTGCAGTACAGTGCGACCCAACCGAACCAATGTGTAAATTAGAATTAATGCAGAAAGAAACGGAGTTAATAAAAGACATGGTTATATTAGACAAGTAAAACAAATGATTGGAAGAAACAAAAATCTTTATTTCGTCAACGTACGTTTTATTTCTCACACATTTTATGGAAGGAACTCGTGTTTATTATTATGCTTTTACTCCCATCATTGGTAAATTTATGATACATTACATTTTCATAGTAGTTTCAGTTTTTCCCGTATGATAGTTACATTTACAGTACCGGTGACTTTGCTTGATATTTTATTAATACGTACGTACAATTAATTTTTACCAATCCAGCGTGACTAAATTTTCACTCACTGATGCTGTGCTATCACTGAATATTATGCCCGTAGTATTTTTTATAATTTTACAATAATAAGTATCAAGAAGCAATTCCTAGAATTGATTCTGCTGCTGCCTCTACATCGATTCACGCTTGCAAATTCGATTTTCAGGTAATTCAGAATTGTGACGTGCATTTTTTTGAAAATTTTAATCCGAGAAACATCAAATTTAGAATAACGTGGCGCAAGCGCGACCATTAATGGACGATGCACCCCGGTGGGATTTGGATGAAATTTTGCGCAATACTTAGCTGTTGACCTAATCAACAAAGGCTGTGGAAGTCAAATCGGGAGGTCAACTGTTAGAGGCAGCATGACTCATTCATTTTCAACATTAACAGTCATCTCAATTATCATGTCTCTTTGGAAATGCATTTGTATTTAAATGCCGGACACGTGTCATAGTATTTGCAAGAAAGCTTTACGTTGAAAAGACCAACTCTCATCTCCGTGCAAAATATCTCCAAAATCCCACCGAAGTCACAAGCAACCACGTATGGAAGTCTATATCGAAAAGTCGGAATTTTACCAAAAATCAATTCTACTAAACGCCTGTCAATACGGTTATCAATTCACTTAATTGTTCAAGCCACTATTTTTCTGGTTACATCTCAATTTTTATATAACTTCTCCTAGTATCAATGTATGTGATATTGAAATCAACTCTTAAATCATCAAACGGCCGTTTGATGACAATCGCTTTTTGAAAATTACAGTCTCTCGATAGTAAGGTCGCTCAACTCATGCAATATCAAATTCAGAACGTAATTACTTCTCTACATCACATCAAATGAGTTATACAGTGAAACCTGTCGTAGACAACCGAGTTCGGGTGACCACTCTGATCTGGTCGTACAATCGGGCACCATAAGATATTCACAGAGGTCAACCCGAAGGAGCTCACCCAAACCAGATAATTTATAGTTCCAATTAATTAAAATCTTACTTTTACGTGAGATTGTCCCCAGTACAGTACACCCTTCCCCTTATGGGCAGTCTGCCCCCAGCCAAAAACTCTTCGATTAATTATTTACAATAGAGCATTCCTACTAAATTAAGCGTTTCCAATAACAAACTAGGTACCTAATCGTAAGTAACAATGCAATTACAAGATTCACTTGCAAATAAGCAATGTAAATTAAACAACCCATTTTTTCTATTTGTTGTCTATTATTGTTGTAATATTATTATAATTCGTCAAAAGGTTGCCAGCCTCGACTTGTCTTTCTTTCTATTTAGCAAATTAATATTAATGACTAATAGTTTTTTGAGTATATATTGATGATTGCATTTATCAAAATGCAGATGTTCATTGCCAGTACATTTTATGTTACCTAATGACCAAATATATTTTGGTAAGAGTCGGTCAACTGAGCATTCATATAGCAAGAGTAAGTCTTGAAGTTTGATTGAAGGTGCAATATGTGCAAAATAGACAGACAAATCTTACAAATGACAATGACAAATTGGTATCACAACACAGTAAAGAAGTGAAAAGTGTATGAAGGAGGAAATCAACGAATACATTTAAATTCGCAGTTAAACTTATACAATGTACTAAACCTTAGGTATAGATTTAAAATTAAAAATGTAAACGTAGTCACACGAGTTTAAAAATTTTAAAATCGATAGTGCCATCCTAAAAATTTCAAGGAATACTTTTCGGATGTAAAATTGTCAAAGTACATAAAATTCTGAGTGTACGAATTTTCTTTCGTAAACTTGAGATTTCGCAAGCTAACAACCGCAACGAATTTGCGCTGTTTTTCATAAAAATTGGTATAACATGGGAGAATTTGAACTCCCCTTCTACTGTAATGCGCAGAAATACGTAAAATTTCGTAATTTTACGGCAGCGTGTATAACGATCCCCATCACCCTCGAAAATGACAATGTAACACTTAAACTCGCGAGTTGGCATTGCGCTTCCTGGACATTAACAAATCAGATTTGAATTTTACATCCGAATAATTATCCTTGTTGAACACTTGAAATAACATAATGTAAACTTAACCTTGACAAAAGGTAAGGAGGGACACAAACTGATGACCTCAGGAAGTTGGAATTGAATTGAATCGGATGAATTCATTTCTTAGCTTATGTATTCCATCCAAGGAAATGGAAATTATTAATCTGCTCCACTTAGCTTCAGCACCTATTCCTCGCAGTTCCAGGTCTGACTGCAGCGTCAGAGTGAAGCGACATCCACACACACGTATAAAGTAATTTAATAAATTCAAAAGAAGAGTTGAAAAAAGGAATGGAATCAATTTGGGTGTGGTGCAGATGTCTTTCACTTTCATCTGGAGGGACATCCACTCACAACTCCGCTGTCACCTGAGTTATTGGAAACACTCTTCGTTGACAAGTTGGTTTTACTTCCAAGAGATGAAAATCCGCTGTGCTGAGACTGAAGACTTGACATTGAGCCTCTGTTGACACAAAGAAAATTTTATGTTGTAAGATAGGATATATAGAATGAAGGAACCTCTACAAATTTCATTACGTTTGGATTCAAAGAGAATTGGCAGGTTTCATTCCCTTGCTTTTACTTTAGCTCAAGGAAGCTCACGTTTGTAGGATTCATTCATCATTCAAATAAGACAGAAAACTCCAAACATTATTTTAAGAAATTGGAAAGACAACTTTCTCCAAAGCATGCTCGGAACAAATCAATCAAAAATATGAAAATATCTGGTTTGTCTTTAGGAAAAATGTACAGGATGGTTAATAACTTAACAGCCCGTGCAGACCATTCTTGGGGTAACCAGACACAAATGAGACATACATTTTGTATGGAATATCTGTATGACGCGCAACTTCAATGAAAGAACGCGGAATTTCTTTCTCAAACGTTATTCACTAAAATCTGTAAATCTGTTTAAAAAACGCGTTGCAAGTAGTATGCAAGGTGCAAAGTTTGACTCAGCCCACTACGGAACTGGGTGGAATCTTTGGGGGTCGGCTCTCGGGGTTCGGCTCTCGGGGGTCGGCACTTGGGGGTTTTGTTCTAGATGTGAAATTTTACAACGTCGGTTGGTGGATTGTAAAAGCGGTATTGTAAAAAAACGTTCAAACGTCGGTTGGGGGATTGGTAAAGTGGTAGATTAATTTATGGAAAAACTTAGAATCTTGTGATCGATTTAACGCAGTGCAATCTGTCGTTTTTTGATCGATTGTCTGCAGTGCAATTCCACGCAAAGGTCTCCGTCCTTTGTCCGACTCCCGTGCTCTTCAAAATGTGACGTTATTTTTCACCCGAGAAAGCCATATGGTAAGGTACATGATGTGTGTCTGGCGAAACGTTCCTTTGTCAAACTGAAGGGTTGAACCATTCCTCTCCACAACGACTCATGTATAATAGTGAGTTCGAGAATCGTTCCACCAAATCCTAACAAAGGACTCTGTTTTGTCCGACTTCACCTACTTCAAAATCTTGGAAATACTATGGACCTAAAAATTCTTCTTGCATATCTTTTCGAATCATCACATTTGGAACACTTTTCAGGCCTATAATTTTTTTTGATATTTTCAAAAATTCCTTATACACTGGTAGCATGGAAACGTTTTTTAGTGAAAAAAAGTTA
>JAQFYE010002392.1:0-18160 GCA_034694305.1 Protaphorura glebata
TTGGTAGATGAAAAATACATTTTTTTTACAAAATTTTGAGCTTTTCAACAAAAAAGTTATGCAGGCTCCAGCCTGCACGATATATTCCTGCAGGTCATATCCTGGCAGCTTTTTCGGACATGAATCCTGCAGGAAGTTGGCTGTCAGCTTTTTCGGACATGAGTCCTGCAGTAGATTCTCCTGCAGGACTTCACCTGCAGCATATCGTGTCCGAAAAAGCTTACAGCTTCTACCGTGCGGGTTCTTGCATCACAGTTTCCGTAAGGGCACGATTAGAATACTCTGAGTCACTTGCTTGCTTCAAGAAAATGAAATGTTTGTGCTTTTTGAGGTATAGCCAAGTCCGGTATAATTTAGCTGGAATCCTTCGAAACAAATGATGTGTTGGAGAGGAAAACCGGTTTTCCATTTATTTGACTTGAGTTAATTCCAACCCCTTGTTCAGGTAGAATTCTTGACCTTGAAATCAAATGGCTCATGAGAATATGTTGTCTACTAGTTGGCATGAATCATTCGCAAAATATTATTGGTGACTTGGTGAGTATGACCAACGTACAAATTAGTGTTGATAGAAAACGTCAGTTGTTCCAGTCTCGAACCAAACACTTTTGCGACTCTTTTCCATTATATTAATTCATTCTCTCAGTAATGAAATTGACACTACTTCATTTCCTCCTTTGCGGAGTAATTAGAACGCGGTGTTACCCGGATCGGTGCAATAGGAATCAAGTCGGGTAAGACGCAATTCTTAAAAACCGGATTTGTTGACGCATTTGTTACTTGTTGCGAATTACAATAGTTTACGCACTTTCCAAATGGCCTCGTGGGAATCGTGATTGACATTCACAACTGGCAATGTGGCAATGCACAATATTTGATACCGTCAACTACCTGGACTTTGTGTCTAGTTTTTTGTTGAATTAGTTAGTGTTCATAGAACTCATGCAGAGAGAGAGTAACATAGGCGGACATTGGACGGATGTAACTAAGCTTTGCTAACTCCTTCTAACTTCCATTTTATAATAACCACGACTCAAATTTCCTCATGTTGTGGCATTCGTTTTGACAATTGAATGAAATCATCCTACAGATATGGACAATTCAATTATGCGAAAATTTCACACACTGCAGTCCATCCAAATAATGAACTGTTTTTTCTATCGCTTATCTCCTGGGTCAAAATAGTTCCTAAGCCCCTTGAAAATTGAACAGTGGTGGGTTCGATCAAAAGTTCACCTTCCCAGACACAGAAGTTGCAATTTTTAGTTATTAAGGAATTCTGTATTCTTTCCAGTTATAAGAATTTTAAAGCTCTCCTCTCCTGAAACTTAACTTAATTAGACTGTTAAAGTGTGTATCAGGTAAGATTACCGTAAATCCCCGAACAGTAACCGGTCCGGAATAGTAACCCGGTCTCGAATACTAACCCGGTCTTTCTCCACCTTTCTCTATGTACTCTTATGGAGAAAGTGGTGAAAGTCTGTGACCTCCGACCTGGTCTAAACAAATACTAACCCGGGTTACTGTTTGGGGATTTACGGTATTTCTCTGTTACTGTAACTGGTAATATTGATAATTTACAAATGACATTCCGGCTTAATTTAATCAAACATTCTATAATAATTGTGTATTTAAGGGACCACTCCAATCTTCTTCACAATGGTCGAATCATTCCTCCGTGCGTCGGGTTAATAGAAAAGCAAATGGAAGGACGATTTCGGAGTGGCGTGGCGGATAGTACTTACGAAGTTGCCCCCGCCCCTTGGCTTAATTCGACTCTGGCCACAATTGGTCAAAAATTCGCTGCCAAGAACTGGTTTGGAGTGAACATTGGAATGATCATGTCTGAACTTGTTGTGGCTGCTCAACCCGATACCTCTCAAGCAATTTGGCCGACGGGGGCAGTGGACAATATCAAGAAATCTGTCCGACGTTTTGCTGCAAACATTTTGCAAGACAGTGTTTGGTACAAGGAAGACATGTTCGGTTCAAAATCAAGTGCATTTGCATCAATGAGTCACGTGAGGTCCATGCACTTGGCAAATATTCACAAACACTCAGCCAAGGGATCCAAAGCAAACCTAAACCCGGAGACTTATAAAATTGACGAGGGAGTTTGGGCGGCTTTTGATAAAGATGTCCAATATTCTGACATCCCAGCATCTCGGCGGGTCATTCCACCCGGGGGAGCAAATCACACAGATTATTACTTGAACCAATTTGCGATGGCCTCAACATTATGGGGATTATCAGTCACGCCGATCATTCGATCTCAACAGTTTGGAATTCCCGCTGGATCGGATGAAGAACTGGAGGGATTCTTACATTTCTGGGCATTTGTGGGTCATGGACTGGGGATTGAGGATCAATTCAACATTTGTCTCCAACCAAATATAAAAGAAGCCAGAATTTATTTTGAGAGATTCTTGAACGAACTCCTAGTTCCTTATTTATTCCACATGGAGTATGAAGCCAAAGTTTTGGTCGAGGTGGCATCAAGGGTAAGTCACATTTTATAAATTTTTCCATATAGTACATAGTCTTGATTTTATCGCACACGCATGTTTCTGAATTTAGGGATATACAGAAGCAATTGGCCCTGTTGCCCAATTTGATTTCCTGTTGAGACGAATGGTTGAAGACGTGGTGGGGATACCAGCCACGAATCTAGTCCGACAAATGAGTCTCAATGCAAGAACCATAGACACGCCTTACAGATTGTTAATCAAACCTACAATTCTGATCTCCAAATCTGCACGCCGTCTCATCAACCTCATTTATGAAGGATACATTCAAAATCTTAGCAAGAAAATATTTGGATTTGACGGGTCAAACAAAACAATTGTAGCGCAGAATGCATTTAGTTGGTGACAGTATTGGTCATTCGTGTTTACAAATTATTTTCATAGACAAACCAATAATTGTATGTTCAAATGTTCAAAATGCAATTATTTTTTTAATTTGCAAATCACTGCATGTACTGCTTGCTGTCAGATGTTTATGAGACGAGAACGGGTCTGGTACGGTTTTACACTCCAGACATTATTTTTATAAATAATAATCTACTCTTTGTTAGTTTTCTTCCGATGATCGTTGATGTAGTTTTGCTGTGAACTATATTCATTGTTGATTCGTCGTGTTATCAATAATGCAACCGAAACGTAGGATTATAAACAAATATATAAGAAATCTTGTTGTGTTTTTACTCTGGGTTTACTCGTACATGGTAGTCATCTTATCTTATCGGTCCGAGGTGGTGAGTTTATTATTGGACGAGGTCCTGTTTGCTTCCGTCGGAATCCATAGAAATAAAATAATGGCAAGGGTGGCAAGGATACAACCGACCGATAATGTAAATAGACATCTGTGGATACAGTTACTTGTGCTTTCATCCTTGTTCCAAGTTTTGTCGAGTTCAGATCAAACTTTTCTACTAAAACTTCCAAATATCGTCACCGCATAGTTTGAAACCAAACTATCTGCAAACTGTACTAATTCTAAAACGAGCTATCTGCAAATTGACAGAACTCTAAATTCTTGAATTAATTTTAACACTACTAATTAATCAGAACATTTTGTGGAAAGTTATTCTTCTTGAAATAATGGACGATATTGAAACTACGATTGATAATCAATATCACAAACTCGAAGACACGTATTGCTATTATGAGAACGAATTAGCGTCACTGGCCGGCTTCCATTTTCAAAATGGAAATTGTACAGCGGCCGTTTGTCAGTTCCCGTGTATGAAATAACATAAAAAATCTGAAACATGTTTATCTATCTAATTTTATTAAGTCAAGTCAATATTACGATGATATTCCTCCTAAGTAAAATTATAACACTTTCATATATTCGGAAATGATACTACAATGTTATCTTACGTATGAAATGTTGATAGTTTTGTTATTAACACGATTTCCGGATAGTTTGATTTGTTATTAACACGCAAACCACATAGGTTGTTTTGTTATTAACACGAAAACTTCAGCTCGTTTTGTTATTAACACGAAAACCTCATAACCTCGTTTTGTTATTAACACGAAAACGAAAACCACATAGTTCGTTTTAGAATTTGCACGGAATCCAAATAGCTCGGTTTCAAACTAAGGCGACTATATCCTCTAAAACTGTCGGCGGAGAACTTGTTGTCAAAATTTACGTTTCCCGAGAACATCTGCACATATACGTTGAAATGTGAGTTTACAGCAACCTGTGATATTTTTTTTTGATCAGGTTAGAGTTGAAGCTCTAACACGAAGGCATTTTAACATTTTGAATCTTGTCAGAATTTGAAATGCCGTCCGGAAGGTCAGTGACACAGCCGTCATGGAATCACGCATTCGTGTCATTCAATAACCAAGACACGATACTGATGATGATGTACATCAAATCCATGTCACTTCTATGCTTGCTCCACGACAATCGGATATTTGCATTTGAAAAAGGTGACGACGTTGGTGATAAGGACAAGGAGCCGCCATCCTCAAGTCCAAGTCCAAGTCCCGACCGAAAAAAGTTAAAGACAGAAAAAACATCAACGGATGAGCAAGATCTGATTCTAAATTTGCTCACTACACCAAAATACAGAGGAATGGGTGCGATTTACCTTGTTTTCCTTCTGACTGACCACATGGGCTTACTCTTCTTCATTGTCCGGAGTCTAATGGGTGTGAGTGAGAAGAATGGGATTTCGTTAACCCCAGCAGAAACGGCTCTGATCTCCACCATCGGCATAGAACTCTTCTATGACATTATGATTCAAACCCATAAGTTCTGGAACTTGCAACGACTCAGCATTTACGTTGGAATGTTGCTCTACATGATGTACTTCGCCATTTTAATGTTTAGTGAGTACACACGAGAAGAATTCAACCTCGTCCTCTGGGTTCTCCTCATAAGACTTGTGGCATTCATATGCGAAGAAATGGTGGACATTGCAATTGATGGGGCTCTGCATAATGACCTCTGGAGGTTACAAAAACGTAAAGAAGTTGCAGAAAAGAAAGGACGGATTCAAAGCATAAACACAGAAATATCGACGTTATTGGCGGAACCGCCAAGGAAATCTGGTTGGGCCAGACTCTGCTCAAGTATCAAGAAATATTTAAGTATTCGGAATATCAAAATGCCTCCAGGTGTGGATTACAAGGGATCTTTCTTTGCTTGGCTTCCATGGTCCGTTTTCACACCAAATGTGTGGAACGAGAATTCATTTCCGAGTAAGATCATCTTACTATTTTGCTTCGTTCCATTGAGTTTGGTGGTGGTTGGACTTATTTTTATTTTGCCCATTCTCATCCTCGCCATGTTGTTCACGCTCTTTGCATGTCTGGTATTCCGGAATTGGGACATTGTACGCCAGCTAAAAAACTATGGGAGGGAACTCGTCTACTTTTAAATCTGGCTTTGGGGGATAGTGCTAGCATGGCAGTTCAAAAATTAAGTGAATGACATTATGATTTTAATTTTAATGATTTTGTGTTCCATTTTGTCCTGCAAACAAATTTGATTGAATTCAAGAGAAATTAAATTCCACAGTTAACTGATTATTGTTCAAGTAGTCGACTGGAATTTCTTATCACATATGGACTCTTACCTACTACACATTCCAGATATAGAGCGTATCGTAGTTAGGTCAGGTTAGGTACATTTAGAGGGAAGTGCAAGTATTTCTGTCTAGGCTGACCTCTGGAAGAATTGAACAATGATTTGGATGTCCTAGTAGTTGAACTAGTCGTTTTAGCAAAAGAATCTTTTGAGCGCACAAAAATCAAGGAGATTATGATATACAATAAAATAAAAATAACAACCTAGTTTTGAACTTACTCTGTGTTTACATGGATTGGCGTAACTCATATCTTATCAATACGTTATGCGTTAGTTGGATTGTCACGATGCGATGTGATGCTAATTTGTGTCTCACTCAATGAAGACAAAACATATTTAATCAAGTGTGAGGCTTGCAACTCAATGCCTAAGTATCACTTTGGGCCATCAGTTTCAAAGTCAAATCCAAATTAGATCATACTCTATACTTCACCCGTCAAGTTGCATTGATTTGACGTGACATTATGTAAATTGACGAGAATTCAAAAACAGAGGAAAATGGAGTAAAACATTTGAAATACATATTAGATAGCATGATAATTCCGTAGACTAAACGTTTCACGGTAAGCGTGTCTGGAAACATATCTTCCTCCGATCCCTCACGCACCTGCATTTAACTAATTCTGAATGAATACGATTTAGTAGTCATTTTGAACAAACATTGTATTTTTCAATCCTAGTTGATTGGGTTGCGGTTGGCAGGAAGAGAATCGGTTTTTGATCATGGTTTTGGATCAGATGTTGGATTGCAGAAATGGATGAGATTTGAGTCCATCCTTATTCAGACTCCTTCAAATTGAAGGTTGGAACCAGATTGGGTGGAATAATATACCAACCATGAGTGATCTCTTCATTTTGGGAAAGCCAAACTCTTCTATTCGTTGTTTTTTAATCCATATGCGTATGTGATCTTTGGAAAGAGACCAACTGTCACCAAGTAATCAATAAAACACTCCATCCAATCAATCCACTAAATTCCTAGTTCAAACGATTAATTGGAATTTGGGTGATGAAAGAGTGGAAGGGCATTGGGAATAAGGTTCAATGAGTTGTGGACACTCAGTGATCTCACTCTCGTCATGACACTTTTACATAATTCATTTATCCACTGACTAAGTTCAAGTGTTGTCGTCTGAGTACGTCAACATTGTCCCCACGTAAAGACTCCGTGCGACGACTGTGACACGAGGGAATTCCATCGCGTAGATCGTGGACAAATTGACACATTGTTTGAATTTGTTTGTCAATTTGTACGACATGTGTGATTAGATTGAATGAAGTCCTTGTCATCACTGCAACACCTGCACAATTCGACTCTTACTATTTAATTCCTGGAGTCTCTAATTGGACTTCCATTCTCACTCCGGTTCTCATTTAATTGAAAGGTCTCAACCGTTAACGACACCATGATTCTCCTCAATCTCTTGCCGTGTCTCTTCCTCTTGGCGTCCCCGATTCTGGCTAGGCGGGAAGTGGACGTGACGGTCGACACTCTAACGGAGCTGAGATTGGTGGAAGGGACCGTCGGAACGTGTTACTATGGGCAGAGCGACGTGGAATGCAAGGGACTGGAGGAGATCGAAGGACGGACCGGGTTCTGGAGTTCCTGTGAACAGAGCTTTTGTGAGATTTCCATTAGTCTTGGCAAAATTGGGAACAATGCAGGTCAAGTTCCGTCACGCGTTGGAATCGTGGCTTATGTCCAAGGTGAAAATGCGGAGGTCCGTGCAAGATATCGCTTCTCCCCAGGATCTCCCACCGTCAATATCAATCCTCCCATTGGAAGCTTCCCTGATTGGACCACCACTTGGTTTGACTTGACAACCATTCCAGTCTTGACTCCAGAATCGGTAAACCACCTTCATTTTTATTCCCCGTCCCAATAGTACCACAACCTGATGTCCTAGTCTTATCAGAAGGTCACGTCTTAAAAATCCACTCATGTATTTATTTTATTTATTTCTTAGGAATTCGTGGTTCGTCTCACCTCATCTCCGCAAGATGGCTACATAGATATCTTGGATAAAATCATTTTTACAATCGAAGAAGAGGAACCGACGACAGAGCCGCCAACGACCACGACAACAGTACCACCTACAACAACCACAACAGTGCCACCCACGACCACAACAACATTGCCACCTACGACAACTACAACAGTACCACCTACAACAACGACGACAGTGACACCTACGACAACTACAACAGTATTACCTACAACAACGACGACAGTGCCACCTACGACAACCACACCAGCGCCGACACAGCCACCAGGCCCTATCGTTACAATTGACTCGTCTAGAGATTTGAATATGGTGGGGACTCCGGGGATCTGTGCTTATGTGGACACCGCAGCCGAGTCCTGCAAGGCCCCCCTTCCACCTACTTCCGGTCTCGGTTTCTGGAGCTCCTGTCGCATCTTCAATTGTGAAATCACGATTCGAGTCGGGAATCTGGGGAATCTGGCGAGAACGCCGAGAGAGGTCAAGGTCGTGGCATTCGTTCACGGTCCCGGAGCTCCTAACGTTGAGGGAAGTATCCAAGTGAGGTATCGGTTAACTGCATCGGATCCAGCTCAGAATCTAACCCCGTCCATCACACCCGCAGATGACTGGACCACTACAGCCTTCGATTTGTCCAGGATCGTCGGATTCAACCCTGACTCGGTAAATCTTTTTTTTTCATTCATTCTGATTTCTTATCAATTAGTGGTCTATATTAAAATTTGAATGATTTGTTGTGTTTACAGGAAATCATATTTCGCCTTGCTTCCGACATGACTGCGGAGTATGTGGATGTTCTCGACAAATTAATCTTCACATTCCCATTATCGGAAGATGAATGAGCTATTAATTTAAATCAACAAGTTTTTTGTATACCTATAACTGGTCAGTTTGCTTCTAAATTAGGAAATAAATTGAACTATGTGATGAGCAAGTAAATAATTAGAGCATCTGTCCTTGTCATTTCCGTTCCATTTTCTTGCGAAAGGTCACCAAGTTAATTTGAATCAATATGTTTGAAAATTGTTGAAAAAAACAAGGCAATTTCTTCCTGAATTAGAAGAAAAATTTCTTTAGAGCTGTGGGATTCTCAAGTTATCCCATTATACAGGCCCGTTGAGTGGTTCTAATCGTCCATTTCTGAATAAGCGGTTTTGTCTAAATGAATGGACAGTTACATTTATTCTGATGTTTGTACCATCAAAGGCGGTACCGTCAGGGTGTGGGTTTGATATCATCCTAGCTCAAACAAAAAATCCCGCCGCCACAATCTTGAATTATACATCGTGGTTAATCACAAGTATTCTGATGAGTCCGAGTACAGTGCCTTCGCATTTATTATCTCAAATTCTGGTAATATAAAATGTCAATCAACCAGTTCGTCGTCCGTCCAGACTCTTAACTCTAATTTCCAGGTCAATTAGTCCGAAAAATAATTCTCAAAGTTAATATGAAGGTTTTTGCCGTTGTTTTCATCGCTTGTCTCGTCTTTGCTGCTTCTAACGGTAAGTTTTAGTATTTTTCTTAGTCCCCCGATTTCGGTGGTCACAAGTACGGCCGGTGCAATTTGAGACACTTCAGCCTACTAATTCTGGTAAACAATTTGATTTCAGCGCAATGCTGGGACTCAACAGATCCTGTGACTGAAGAGTTAAACGGAGGATGTGAGCTTCCACCTCCTGCTCCGGAGATTACCGAATCCGTAGCCAACGTAGTAGTCCCACCACCGGAATACGCAGAATCCATAATATCCAACGTAGCAGTCCCACCGACGGAAACTATCGAATCCATAGCCAACGTAGTAGTCCCACGGCCAGTGACAGAGGAGATTGCTGCGTCTGTCCTGTAATTCACGTGACCAAGTTCGGTTGTTCCTCCTAAATATATTTAACATGTTTTTACCAAATTATTATTGAAATTAAATTGGCTTTAAAATTCCGCTCTCTCATGATTCCGGTTGACACCTCGTCTTTTTAATTAGTATGGTCAAATAAATTATTTTATTCGATTACTTTACAATTAGTAATGGTTTCAATTCATTCACATCACACTTGTCAATTCAGAGTGAGGAGGTTATGCATATTATATGGAAAGTGCAAAAAAAAAAGTTGGTGTACAACTACAAATCGCCGACTCCATTGTAGTCTCAACTTGTAAATTGAGGGTGGTCCAAAATCAACCTACTATTCGTCCTAATATCCTCAATTTGAACTTTATCTAAAGAGTGAGACAGCCAGTTTATTCGAAATTTAGTTGCGCATCTTATACTTCAAGATTTTTCAAAATTTCAAACTTTTTTTAAATTTTTCAAAAACATTTGAAAATTTTGAAAATCTTGAGAATTTTTGAGAATTTTTGAAAATTTTACTGCAATCAAAATTTCAGTTTGTCTCTCATTTTCTGATATTCGTATTTACATTTTATTGACAGCACGATTTGGACAGGCTCAAAACACGCGCATTAAAATTTTGACTAAAATGGCTACCTCACTTTTCAGATAAAGTTATATGTAATTGAAGAAATTAGGACCAACAGTAGGTTGGTTTTGGTTCACCCTGTATACAAATTTACCAAAACAGGTTTTCCGGGCATTCACTCACCCATGCATCCAAAGTCACTTCGTATCTTCCAATGTCACTTTATACATGAGCTGAATTTGCGAGTCAAAAACATTTCAGTCTGCGTTTTCACCGACAGAAACTGAAAATGTTTGGAAAACTTGTAAAATTTTGGTTTTTGCATTTACTTGTGTTTGTGATTGATTGTGATGGCGACAGTGATGGTTTGGACATGATTTACACGGCAATCTCACCCAATTCCTTATCACCAAATTCGTATTTCAATGTGAGTCTGGCACTGGAGACCGATAGAGAGAAAACAACACTGAATGGACTTCCACTTGCATTCCATTTGAACATGAACTGTACGAATCTGATATTCAAAGGTGGAGTTCCACTCATTTATCCTGGACAATCAGCACTGGACAGCATTTTCATCAATAAAGACGTCGTTCCAGGGAAGTATTGTAATTTGACTGTGTCACGTGAAACTTTATCTGGTCACAAAACTCAGGAATCAATTCTCATTCATGTCAATCAACGACAAAGTTCCATTTTGATACAAACAGACAAACCGATTTACAAACCTGGGGAAATTGTCAACTATCGAATTGTTTTATTGAATCGACAGCTCAGACCAATTGGGAATGGCAAAAATATCAACGTCACAATTTCTGATCCACAGAATAATATTATCAAGCATTCCAGAAATGTCCCACTCCAAATTGGACTACATTCTTCCAAATTCGCACTTTCCGAAGAACCTAATCTAGGAGATTGGAAAATCGAGGTGAATTATGGGGCTGAGAATTCAGTCAAATTTTTTACTGTGGATCAGTATGTTTTACCAAAGTTCAAAGTTCAAGTCAAGGTTCCTTCATTTCTTACTTTCAATTCATCTCAACTTATAGCACAAGTCAAAGCAACTTATACTTACGGGAAACCTGTTGCCGGAAATTGTACGATTGGGTTGCGAATTTCTAGTCGCAGATCTTCAAATTTGCTCGAAAGATCCATTCCTCTGACGACAGATGGCGTCGGCCTCATTGAATTCGACGTGTTGAAAGACCTCGATATTACGACTGCTTCTGAAACTGAATTCCAATTTGACGCCAGTGTTCGAGAAAGCGTAACCGGCCGTATTGAGAATTCAACGACTCGAGTTAAAATGTACAGATATCCTTACAAAATCGAAGAAATTAATAGACAAGAAACAACAAAACCTGGGTTCCCCGTCATATATAATTTTAAAGTGTCGTACCAAGATAATATGCCAATTAAGGATGAGCGTCAAGATGCCTTACAAATCACCCATGGTTATTCTTACGAAGATACCGGTTATTTCAATTCATCCTTGCCCTCCAATGGCACTGTCACACTTTCAGTCCTCCAACCTGCCAATGAATTCATTTCTCCATTAAAAGTTCGTGTGACTTACAAAGAATTGACTCGGGAGTTTTACCCACCCAGAAGTGTTTTATCGCCATCCAAGACTTATGTCCAACTTTTCCTGGAAACAAAGACACCGACATTAGGAGAACCGGTTCAAGTATTCCTGAAGGCTAATAAACCGTTCACATCCATAAATTCTCTCGTTTTGAGTCGTGGCGAGATTTTGAATTCTCAGAAATTTAGTGACCTCCCTGAACTTACAACTGATTACAAGTTGACCTTCGTCGTCCCTAAAAGTGGTCCTCAAGCGACTGTCGTTGTTTATGTTGTGTTTCCCGCAACAAATGAAATTTTGTCGGACAGTCTCAAAATTAATTTTGGTCCTGTACCTTTGGACAATTTCTTGAATATCAGTTTATCAGAGGATAACGCCGTAGAACCAGGTCAAGATGTGATTCTGACCTTGACCTCAAAGGCGGATTCTACGATTGCCCTAAAAGCCATTGACCAATCCGTTCTGCTCTTAAAAAACGAGAATGATATCGATGAAGAGAGAATTCAATATGAATGGAAACGACTTGGAGAAGATAATGAGAGACGTCGAATCACAGGGGGAGCCACGTCCTTTCAAGTCTTCGAAAAGGCGGGACTAAGTATCATGACGAATGGAAATCTAAGGAGAAAGAACTTTGACCCATCGGTTGGAAATCAAATCTATGGCTATGGGTGGGGGTCCTATTCCACTTCAGGAGCTAATAAGAAAAAAACGAAAAATAAAAAGAAAGGCACAGTTTCACCATCCCTTCCAAGTGAGATTCGCGTAAGACAAGATTTCCCTGAAACTTGGATTTGGGAAGAAGTGTCTGCACAAGGTGGCATCACTTCTTTGAAAAAAAAAGTTCCAGACACATTGACCTCATGGGTCATCTCGGGATATTCACTTAATTCTGAGTATGGAATCGGCGTCACTACTTCACCACAAATCCTACAAACGTTCCGACCTTTCTTCCTTACATTGAATTTGCCATACTCAGTCGTCAAAGGGGAGACTTTCCCGCTCAAAGTTTTGATACACAATTACTTGGACAGAAATGTCAGTGCGGCCATTACACTGGAAAATAATGACAAAGACTTTGATTTTGTGGATGAGAGTGATAGGAGGAGGAACAGTAAAAATGTTAAAGTTGACCTTTTGGCTGATGACGTGGGTTCTGTGACCTTCATAATCATTCCCAAGAAAATTGGAATCATTCAATTGAATGTCAAAGGTTTGACATCAATGGCCGGAGACGCTTTAAGTCAACCATTAATCGTGAAACCTCCAGGTCACAAAGAAATTCGAAATCAAGGAATATTTCTGGATTTGAGGTCAGCTCAACCCAGAGATATAGATATTTTGGAGAGACCATTCGAGAGCATCCACACTCGGGAGTACATCAAACAGCACATTATGACTGAATTCCCTGCCGACAGAGTCCCCGAAGCGGACAGTGTCAAAATCACTGTCATCGGAGATCTGCTTGGACCAACTGTCACCAATTTGGATCAACTCATTCAATTACCAACTGGTTGTGGTGAACAGAATATGCTCAAATTTGTTCCGGACATTCTCATCCTAGACTACTTACAAATTCTTGACACATTGACCCCAGAGATTAAATCAAAAGCCATTGGGTATTTAGAGTCCGGATATCAGAGACAATTGACTTACATGCACGGTGATGGGTCTTTCTCTGCATTTGGGAAAAGTGATTCGTCCGGAAGCACTTGGCTCACAGCATTTGTCATCAAATCCTTCGCAGGTGCTGCCAAGTATATCACGGTGGATAAAAGTGTGATCCTTCAAGGACTGGACTTTATCATCCACCAACAAAAAGATAATGGGGAGTTCATTGAAGTCGGTCGGGTCATAACATCAGATATTCAAGGAGGTCTTCATGGAAATGGCTTGGCATTGACCTCATATATCGTCACGTCCTTTATTGAAGTGTCCAAGGTTTACCCAGAAATTAATCCGATTGTTGCTGGCCCCATTCAAAATGGACTCGAGTATATGGCCATGACCTATACCGAAGCCACGAAAGATCTTTATGCTTTAAATCTCGCTGCCTATGCCTTCCATCTTGCTAATCATGGCAAGAAAGACGAAATCTTTCATCTCGTAGAACAAGGAGCAACGATTAGTGGGGAATTTAAATTCTGGGAGAAAATGGAAGCTGAGGTCAAGGAACATCAGAGTTGGTTCACAAAGATTAAACCAGCATCGGTGGAAATGACCTCCTATGCGTTGATGACTTATCTGCTCCGGGATAGAGAGACCTCCAGTATACCTGTCGCAAAATGGCTCTTACAACAAAGAAATCCTGAAGGAGGTTTCATCTCAACCCAAGACACCGTCGTAGGATTGACGGCTCTTGCAAAATTTGCCCTCGTCATAAGTTGGCCAAATCCGGAGTTGAAGATTGAAGCGCTTTACGGTGGTGAAACACAAGATATATTTGTCAACAAAGAAAATGCGTTCGTTGTTCAAGAATTCTTCCTTCCCCAGACGACTCGCGGTGTACGATTTGAGGCTGAAGGGAAGGGCGTGGCATTGGCTCAGCTGTCTTGGAGTTATTACGTGGAGAATCCAATTATTTCTACATTTGACCTCCGGGTCAAGGTAATTTGGAGTTCCGCCATTCCTTACAATACGCATTTGCACAGATCCTTTGGAATTGCAATAGCTTGTAGGGAGTCCGCGTGTCGAATATGGAGGAAATAGCTAGTCGTCCTGGAAATTATTAGATCTTTAAAAAAGTTTATCAACACGGTCTTGATTTTTTTGCAGGTACTTGATGACGAAAACAACGGAACGATGCTACTTTATATCTGCAATCGGTTCATGAGTCCGGAGAGATCTAATATGGCCGTCATGGAAGTCCAGCTCCCATCTGGATATTACTTTGACGCTGCTAGTGGGAGTGAAATCATGGAGATTGACAACGTCAGACGCCATGACTTTGAAGAGGCGGATACAAAACTAATCATTTACTTTGATTATTTCTCGAATGTGACCCAATGCTTGACCCTAAGGGCCAATCGAGTTTTTCAAGTAGCCAATCCCGCGAATGCTTCTGTGTTCGTTTACGATTACTATGATAATACTCGAAGAGGAATTACATTCTATGAACCACCGCAAATGAACGTTTGTGATGTCTGCAAAAATGAAGTGTCATGTCAAGTTGAGAACTGTGTTTTTCTTGAAGGGGTGTTTAGTGCCATCGCAACACAAACTGTTTAAGTTCAATCTTCATTTATTTCTTATTTCTTCAGTTAATAAATCATACCAAGTTTATTTAGGATATGACAAGTTTTTATTTACTGCATATACGTATAGGTTGGTAAACACAATCCTAGTGCATGATATCCAAGTTAAGACGTGTACTTTCAATTTTGTCCATCCTAAACATCAATATTTATTGACGCATTTGTTGAAAAGCTGAAACCAGTATAATTCCACTCTCAGTCATTGTAAACAAAACAGAGTGAAACCAGTTTCTGGTTCCCAGAATTAATGAATCCTGAATGAGTCTTGGCCTTGAACTTAAATGTCATATGTTCAGTATTTTTTGCGTAATAAAGAGGATCTTGTTGCCCATTACAGTTCATACTTGGAATTTAGTTTTGGTACTAGCAGTTTTTAAACCAACTCTTAAGCGAGAAGTCTGTCCTAAATGTCCATTCTTTTTTAAAGATGAACACAAAGCTAAAGGTATTCCTTCGTGGATTAATCAGTTTTTTATTCCTAAGTTTTGCACATTGTTTCCCGGATCGGTGCACCAGAAATCAAATCGGGTAAGGCAATTTTGAAAGTTGGGATATTCCATGTTTCAAATTTTCGGGCAGGATAGTTATTATTTTTGTTCCCACGACGATTTACGCATTTCCTAATGGTCTCAAGGGAATATTGTTCGCTAATCCATATCGACTCTGATCTTTTCTCATTGCACAAATCGACAAACGTGACTGACACGGGTTCGAATCCTCCTGTCCGCAAAATTTTTGCTCTAAATGGTTTTAGGAATAATAACCCTCTTAGTTAAACTGGACTAGTATTAGATCTTAGTTTTAGAAAAATATTTTTTTAAAGAATTTTTAATGTAAAAATAAAAATTGTTTCATTGAAATGCAAATCAGCATGGATAATCCGTTGAAAAGTTGCGTCCAAAATGTCACGTTTCCAAGGATGAAAGAGAGAAGTCTACTGCGCCGCAGGACTTAAAGGTGTGAAACCTCTACCTGTTTTGAACTAGCCATCAAATGGAAATAAAGCAAAGATTCGAATTTAGAAGTTTTTTAAGAGCACTCAAATCAATGCACTTACACAGGATTTCTGAACTTATTCGGAAAGCGAATAAATTCTTATCAAATTAATTTGCCTAAATTATTCGATATTCTAGGGAGGAGTCCAATTCACTGCACAACAGACAAATCCTTCCACCATGCGTCGGGCCAATAGAAAGGCAGATGGAAGGTCGATTCCGGAGCGGAGTTGCGGATGACTCATATGAAATGACCTCCGCTCCCTGGCTCAACGCAACCTTAGCAACAATTGGTCAACAATTCGTAGCTAAGAACTGGTTTGGAATGAACATGGGAATGATCATGACTGAACTCATGGTGGGTGCCATTCCGGATCTCACACACGCAATGTGGCCGACAGGATCGGTGGACAATGCAATGAAGTCTGTCCGACGATTCACCGCAAATATTCTGCAAGGTGGTGTTTGGTGCAAAGAAGACATGTTCGGTCCAAAGTCAAATATCTTTGAATCTACGAATCACATTAGGTCTATGCACTTGACAAATATTCACAAGCATCCGCCCAACGGAGACCGGCACCGTCGCACCAAGACATATCAAATCGATGAAGAAGTTTGGGGAGCTTTCGACAGAGATCTCAAAGATTCAAACATCCCAGCATATCGCAGAGTCATTCCGCCAGGGGGAAAGGACCCCACGGATTATTACTTAAACCAATTCGGAGTGACGGCAACATTGTGGGCGGCGGCAGCCATGCCGATCATTAGGTCGCAACAATTTGGAGTTCCGATTGGATCGGATGATGAACTGGAGGGACTGCTGCATCTCTGCGCCTTCGTGGGTCATGGACTGGGGATTGAAGATCAATTCAATATTTGTCTTCAGCCAAATATAAAAGAAGCTAGAATTTATTTTGAGAGATTCTTGAATGAACTCCTTGTTCCATTTGTATTTGACATGGAATATGAATCAAAAGTTATGATGGAAGTGGCTGCAAAAGTAAGTCTGTTTTTACATGAAATCTCCAATTATCCAACTAACGTTTATTTTTGGATTCAGGGATATACGGAAACAATTGGCCCAATTGCGCAGTTTGATTTCATCTTGAGACGAATGCTTGAAGATGTGGTCGGGATACCAGTGACGAATTTAAATGCAAAGATGAGTCCTATGGGGAGAACACTTGATACGTTTTACAGATTAGTACTGAGACCTGGAGTGAGGATGTCCAGAACCCTTCGCAGTCTCACCAACCACATTTATGAAGGATATGTTCAAAATCTAACCAAAAAGGTTTTTGGATTACAACAACCATGGAACCAAACACTAGTAGCGCAGAAAGCGTTCAGTTGGTGATAAATGGGACAGTCGTGTTTTGAATTAATCTCATGTGATAGTGGATACTCATGTTCCAAATAAATTAATTATGCCTAATACAGTGTAAATCATCCTACAAGCCTGTCAGATTATTGGGAAAAATTAATGACTGATCTATCAGTTTCAGTTCGTTAAGTACTTTACTGATATCTCCTTTTCCTAAGTTAAGCACCAATAAACTGGGATTGACCATTATATGTAGTTAAGGCTTCAAGGCTCGGTGTTTTTTAGCTATCCGGTGCCGGGTTCGATATTATGTCGGCGTACTTTCCATTTCATTGTGCGGCTAACTGTTCGCGTGGTACTTTTTACTCACGATGGGTTTGCCAGAGTGGGCGATTATTCAAAAATCTACAATTAATAATAATTCAACTTTGGCCACAATTGGTCAGAAATTTGCTGCCAAGAACTGATTTGCAGTGAATGTTGCAATGATTGTCGCTGAACTCTTGGTATCAGCTATACCCGATATACCCCGTGCATTTTGGCCAACAAGGTTGGTGGACACTGTAAAGAAATCTGTTCGACATTTCACTGCCAATACACTGCAGCACAGTGTCTGGTACAAGGAAGACATGTTCGGTCCGAAGTCAAATTTCGCTGAATCCTTGAATCACGTTAGGACGTTGCACTTGGCAAATATTCACATTCATTCTCCCAAGGATATGAAGGAAAAGCGGATAACGGAGACCTTTAAGATTGACGAAGGAATCTGGGGCGCTTTTAATGCAGATCTCCAGAATTCAAATATTCCATTATCTCGCCGAGTCATTCCGCTCAGAGGAAAGGATCGCACAGATTATTACTTGAACCGATTTGCAATGGCTGCTGTAAAATTAAGGTCCCCTCTGGGGCGTCCTCTACCTCTGACCGTATCCGAAGATCGCCGATTCCCTGCTCCCTAACTGGAGTTTG